>VDFB02170598.1:0-15793 GCA_007258455.2 Sequoia sempervirens | reverse complement strand
CAAGTTGAGAATGCAATTTTTGGAAAAAGGTCGCAAATATTTTTGAGAAAAGATTCGTTGGCTCTAAATGCATTTTCTAAAAATAGAAACATTACGAAAGTGACATTGTGGCACATATGAGGGAAAAATCAAGAAAATAAGAGAGAAAGATAACCAAGATTGTGAAAAGAAACAACATCACAAACAAAGGGCACAGGGGTGATCTGATATTTTAGGGTCAAAGCTACTTATAAATATATATAGGTATAGTAGTAGTATATAGATGAATTGTCATCAACCCCCTACTATATCAAACTATGTGAAGAATGCATGAGAAGACAGTAAAAATAAAAAATTGGGTCAACATGGAATGGAAGCCTAAATTCCCCCAACACTTTGCATCATCCCTAATTTTTTGAAAATCAAAACACATAATAGAGGAAGAATGATACCACAAATAGAGGAAGTTTATGACACATAATCACTCTTGTATTCAAGCACCTACAAGGGTGACAAGGGTCATCCAAGAACACATAATGCAAGCATAGGGGAACACATCACAATAATCACACACCTAATATAAAGGTAAAGAAGAGGAACGTCCCCCCAACACTCATTGACCAAGAGGTCATTCCCTTCCCAATCTAGATCATTATATGGGGAAGGTGGATGAGCCTGAAATGATGGAATATTAAGGGGAGGAGCTTTTGATCCTTCCACAACAAGGGCCAAGGAAGAACACCCAGCAAGGTCTTCTTCGCTTGACTCTTGTGGAGCAATGGTCAGTGATATCGTGAAAATCACCGACAAGGTCGGAACCTCATCCAAAGAGTTAAACATGCACTTCACGGGAGTGGTGTATGTTACCTCAATGGGTGAGGAAGGTAGCACCTAAGATTCACTACTTGGCTCACTAAGTGACTCAAGATCAATGGAAAACTCAGGGGACACCAGAATCAGCTCTGTCACTAGGAAAACACAAGCTAGTGTAGGACCACCCTTTCGATAAGGTGGGATCCTCTTATGACCCCCATTACTAGAAGGGCCAACCTCCACCTTCTACTTCATTGGAGGATGTGAACTCCCTACAGATGAGGTGAGAGGCATGGAGGAGGAGGAGAGAACCACGATGGACACCACCGAGGTGTTTGGTATGTCCACAGGTTTAGGTAATGGTGGGATTTCCAAGAGGGACATCAAAAGAGGCAACTCAACCGAAGGAGCGATAAACACATGCACCTTTTTAAGGTCAGGGAAGTTCACACTCATAGAAAGAGCTGAAATCATAATCGAGTTCAATTGAATAGAGGTAGAGGGAATGGGAGAGGAGGAGACAATAGTAGGAGGCCTTGAAATAGGGGTGGTCGGTTCCCCTTCCTTCCTCTACAAAGTGGCTTGCTCAGTAGCCAGAGCCTTTTTCCAACACTTACGCTCACATGCAAGGTGGTTTTGCAACTCTTGGAGCTAGAGGCCAGGAGCTGAGAAGGGACAAAAGGCTCCTACTCAGCCATAGGATTTTCCATCATATCCATCTCCAATGTAGGGACAAACTCTTGGACGAGAGCAGAAGGAAGAGGTTGATAGACAACGAGGGGAGTCGGCTCTAATGCCTTAGTGGTGAGCCTCTTCCCATTCACTAATTTAGGAGCAAAAGTGGTAGGAGGCTACATAGGCTGAGACATAGAGGATTCCCCATAGGGACCCTTCCTTCTACCATATTGAATAGGCCTAGTCTCCATGGGAAAAATAGGAAGTTTGAATGTAGGTTGCTTGGGATTTCACTAAGTGGGCACCGTAGGGCTATCCCACAAATGTGAAGTAGAATTCGATGATGCCACAGTAGGGTGAGAGGAAGCAGCAAGTTGTATAGTGGAAGAGGAAGAATAAGAACCTTGAGAGAACTCCTCTTCTTCCCTTCTCCAGGCCATGGTGGCATCACTATCAGCTTTTAAACATGTCCTATGTGAAACAACATAAGGATATGGAGGGTACCTCACTCTAGGTGTTAAGTTCCCTTTCTTGTGCCTCTCATATGTTTGGTACAAGAGATCCATCCTAGGTGGAAGAAGACCAATGGGTGCATGCCAAAAGTGGTCTAGAGAATAGCTTCCACACACGACCAATGGTTTATAATCAGTGTCATGGATCACATACATTGAACCCTGATGGATAAACTTTAGAAATTTGTACACAATCAAGGGAACTAGATTCATAGCTACTAACCAAGGTATACCCAGCTTCACTCTAAAGATTTTGGACCCCAAGATTATGTCAAAAATTAGGTTTATAGACTTAGGTCCAATAAGGACCGACAAGGTGATGCTACCAAAGGGAGGTATGGAAAGACCATTATGTGTACAGATGGTACTTTTAGGTGTGTTGTACCCATATTTATGTAGGAAATTGATTAACACAATATCCTTAGTTATAATATTCACTCAACACGTCAGGTCAACAAGAACACCTACTATAGTGTTTCCATTGATCCATGCAGGGATGTAAAGAGGAGATGGCTCTCTATTAAAACCCATCGGTAGGTCTTGCAAAGTGAAAGTTATACCTAGAGAATTATTTGTAGGCTATGTAGAGGGGATAGGAAGATCCAAGAAGGATTCCATCACATACACTAAAAAATACCCTTAGAAATCCCCCCCAAAGGTGCACAATTAGACAGTGACCCAACTAAGGCTTCATCTGTAATGCCTATGAAACCTTCCAACTACACCTACTAGGGGTCGCAGGTTGGGTTGCAAGGAAAAAAACCTCACAACACTTGCACTAGCAAACTCCTAGTACATGAGGAAAGGACCCTTCAATACTATTAAATGGAACCAAAATGGTTCACATTAGGTTCACCAAAAATTTAAGAGAGGGGGACCAACCACACCAAGGCTCCAAGTCACGGAGAGCCGAGAGTACAGGGCTTCCCTAACTTACCTCACTCTAATAGATTTTTTGGGATGAGGACTAAGAATGAAGAGCAATCTCAAGTGATTTTGTCACTCTATAGACCTGAAAATCTAGTTGGGGCTAGATGAGCTCATTTTTGGAGTCAATACTACAACTCAGATAACTCTCTGTCTGAGGACAGCAGTGCGAGTCTAGGATGACAGTGCAACATGCTAGCATCTCTCTGTTGTGTTGGCATCTATACGGCTAGAAAACTTGAATTAAAATAATAAATGCCAAAAACCTACTTAATAGCCTAGCTAATCAATTTTAATGAAAAGAATAGAATAATAAAGTATGAAAAGCAAAGGCAGAAATGATAAAACAAGTAGATAAAAACTAGGGTGATGAATATTAACTTATTGAAATTCCAGTTTTCCAATTAGCTCCACGCACATGTTCACCTACACACAAGCAAGAAGGAAAATTTTTTGGGGATGTATAGGTTTTTTCCTTAGTCAAACCCCCGCTTTGGTGTTTCCACCTCCATGAATAGCCAAAAAAGCAACGGGGTAGAAAGCAGAATAAAGGAAATGGAAGAGAAAGAGAGGTTGTTGAACACTACAAAATAATACTATGCTACTCTATCAAACCACAAAAGGGAGAGTGAAGCACTACCACCTCTAGCCAAAGGCTCTCAAGGCCAATGAAGGGAGAATGCAAGCAACGAACTTGGAAAAGTCACCATAGCCACAATAGTGATGAAGGGAGGTCATGCAAGAATCCAAGCTCGCAACTTCTATGGTAGCCTCACATGTACAAAAGTGAAATTGATGAAGTATCAAGCTACTGCAATGCTCAATGGAGTTGTCAAAATACTGGTAGAATGCTTCAATAGTATGCTCAAGAGATCCCAAAAGTGTAGAAAATGGAGTGAAATTGCTAGAGTATGAAGAAGATGAGTTGATAGTGAATAGAATGGATTTGAAGGCCAAAAGGAGTTGTTTTAGTTTGGTTGGTCACCCAGAGGCATTACAATTCAACCCTAATTAGGTGTCTAACGTCCCTATGGACTCTAGACGTAAGAATTTTTCAGGGACGACAACACGCCATGCAAACATTTGTGCACCACACTTGTGTCCCTAATGAAAATTCCCTCACTTACGCACAAAACACGTGCCATGTGGATGGAAGGTAGATGGGTGATATGGAATTTCTCCCTCAAATTTGATTTTCTAAGGTAAGGGTATGCAAAAGGGGAATTTACACAAGGGGTGCAAATTCGCTCCTATACAATGTGAACATTAAAAATGAGCATATAATAACACCATAGGATTCATAAATGAGTAATATAATACCAAATTATAAACACCCATGGATAAAGGAGATAAAAAGAAGTTAATAAGGATTAGAGAATAAATTGAGTTAACCAAACAATTGACCATGGAGGGAAAGAACATGGAAGATAGGCATCATAAAAAATTAGGAAAGAAAAGAAAGGTATTGCAAGAGGATGGAGAAATCAAAGAAAATTGAGAGTTCAAGAACACCAAGAAGGGTGGTACTAAGTGCACCAACATGGGTGCTACTAAGGAAAAGGAAGGACATACAAGTAAGGGTACTCCTAGAAAATAAATCATTTTTTACCAAAATATGAAAAATAAACATAAATATTGAAAAGGAAGAAGAAATACATAAAAAATTATAGGGAAGTATGGAAAGATATGGGGTAGCAAGAAAAGAGTTGGAAGAAAATTGTGGAAGTATTCAAGTCCTAACACTCCCACCTTGATGAAATCACTAGAATTAGAACCCAATCTATCTAATACTAATATTAGTTTGGATGAAAGATTCATGGAGTTTCTCAAAACCATAGAAAAGCTCTTATCCCTTGAAGCAAATTATCTAGGGGTAAGTGCAAGAAGTTGGGTCCACATTCAGGGGAAGTGTCATTTTTTAGCTTTAAAATAGGTACCCATTTTAAAGTGGGTACTCATTCCAAAAAGTTTAAAATTCACAATACATGTTTTTCCTTTGGATTTAGGCTAAAAAAAGGTATGATAACCCAATGCTTAGCCTTGGACCTACAAGTACAAGGTCATGACAATTTCAATAGAAAAAACTTTGGCAATATGACTAACGAGGGTTTTTTCAACATTGTTTTATGAAATTAAAATACATTATATGTGTTAATGTCTAGTTTTCAAATATGTAATTTTTTATTATTGGATTATTTTTGTAATGCCCCAAATTTTACATAGCCCAATAATACACAACCACCATTTTTTTTGAATAAAAACATGTAATCACTAATAATTACTAACCACACAAAAACAAGATAAGGTTAATATTAATTATCCCTAATCACATTGATTTTTATAACACCTATATTAGTATTATAATTACCTTTATCTTTATGATTTACTAACATTATTAATATTGACAATATAATTTTGATTAATGAAGGTTATAGTATCACTAACTCAATATTAATATTTCATTCTTAATACCACCCTCATTAAGTACCAAATTTACTCATAACATCTATATTTAATATTATCCCTCCTTATATTACTAAATATAATATTATCAATTTTACTCTTAATGATAAACTTAGAACATATCTTTAGCATCTATGATGAGAAAAATTTAGTGTTGTTGAAATAAGCTCTTACTCAAGAGTGGAACGAAACTTAAGATGCACAACTAAAGATAATCCCTCATACCATCTAATCATAAGTACGATTGTTAAACTTATATGAAGGAACATTAAATGTGAGATATAATTAACTACTCCCTTTACTAGATGACAATTTAATCTATATATTAAAATCTATCATTATTAAGCCTATAATTACTAGAACAACTTATTGCAGTATGCTACTTAATCAACCAAGAAATTAAAGCAACTAGCAAATACACTTAACATTTACAATTATAATACTCATATTGAGTAGTGTTACATTTGATATAACTTGAAATTTTATAAGAACCCTTAATTTAACCTCTTGTGCTATTAATGACATCAAGTTTCGATAGCATAAATTTTCCAATAATTAATGGCATGAGATTAGATTCTATTATCCAACTAGAATATTGTAGGAGGATGTCTCTTTCCTATCTTATATTCTCTTAACAATAATTTTTTTTATTATGATACATTGAATTTGTCCAACCTTAAGAATGTTATATAATTATCCCCTTAATATTGGACCATTCTCAAAAAAACAAGGAGTAGTTTTATACACAAGAGATCAATGTATTAACTTTATTATCCATTACACTAAAAGATTTAATTATGGGTAAAATAATGCTTGAGACAATAACACTACTGAATTTGACACCATTTTTTGATGGCCGTTTGTCGGTCATTCGACAAATCTTTGTCGGAAGAGCGACGAAATGGCAAAAATCTTTGCGTCGCTATTTTTTTGTGAAAAGGCCAATGACAAATTAAACATCAAAATAATGGAAAAGAATCATCGATCGACGACATCGTGAAATGCCTTAGACTTTCGTCAGAATATCGACAAAAACTTCATGTATCCACTGACGAATTACACCAGAAGTTTGTTGCCAGTTTGATGAAATGGGCAAGCAGTAGCATCGAAACAACAGCAGACGTTCGTTGCCATTTCGACGAAATGGGCAAGGAGTAGTGTCAAAACAACACCTAAAGTTTTTCGAACGTGCGACGAAATAGGCAAGTAGTAGCGTCGAAACAACACCAAGAGTTTGTCGACTTTGCGACGAAATTAGCAAGGAGTAGCATCGGAAGAACACCAAAAGTTCATTGAAAGTGTGAAAAAATGGGTGAGTAGCGTGGTAACAACACCAAAAGCTCGTCAAAATTGTGACAAAATGGGAAAGGAGTTATGACGAAACCTTCGTCGCAGCTATAGCAACTTTGTCAAGCCTTTCTATTGATTCGTCGGTGGTTGTCATCGAAATTGCGACGAAGCATCAATTTTTTTTTTAAATATTCGTGGAAATGTACCATTGCAGAGACTGGCGACTGATCATACATATAGAATGCATATTGGTTTGATGTTTCAAACGATGCATTTCTTATATTGAAAAGTGCATTACCTTATTGAGCTTCTCTTTGTTTCAAGAATAGTTTAATATTCTCTACTTAACAGGGCCAACCACATGACGGTGGAAGCTCATTTGGCCCCTCCCCCCCTCACATCCACTCTCAATTCCCCATACCCAATCATAACATTAATCATTCATTCATCCATTAATAACATATAACATTCATTCATTAACATATTCACATTCATTCATTAACATATAACATTCATTCTTTTAGTTTTTACATATTATCAAGAATATGGTTGTCATAATATGATTACAATCACTTTTTTTTTGTTTCTTTTTTGCAGCTAAAAGAAGAAGAATTGGAGTATCATTTTTTAAATCATCTGCCCCCCCTTCAGTTGTTATGCCTTTGCTTATGATGATCTTAATGTACGCCTAGTCATCTTCTCATGGCGTGGACATCACTGCAAGGGGGGGTCTGCTACAATAAGAAAGAAATGTTAAACTGATATGTTTTATTATTATTGTTACAAGTATTTCATTAATTAAAAGAACATTAAGAGTGGTTCTCTTTACCTTATGGGTCCACATCATGTTCCTGAACTTTTGTTATAGACTCATGCTCAACATGTTGAACACCCTCTAAATCGATGCGGTTAAAACGCGAAGGCTACATTAATTAGCCACCAATTGAAATTAAAGTATGTTTTAAGAGAACATGAGGGAATTGGTCTCTTTACGATGGGGCCACATCATGTTCCTGATCTTCTCTAGCCTGATCATGCTCAACACGTTGATCACACTCTACATACTCTAAAGTTGAAACATGAAAGGTTACATTAATTAATACACCAATTGCAATTAAATATGTTTAAAAGAACTTTAGAGTGGTCCTCTTTACCTGATGGGGCCACATCATGTTCCTGATCTTCTCTAGCCTGATCATGCTCAACATGTTGATCACATTCTACATGCTCTAAAGTACCGGGATGCACACCATGACCTTCATTTGCATGTTACGCTCCACCCTCACCCGGGCTACATTCCAATGTCATGTGCAGTATTATCATTGCTTGAATGTTTAAAAATAGGCATGTAATTACTTTATGAGGTGGAAATTAATATTGAATAAGATTGCACAAGTATTCAATTTAAATAAGCTTTATTGAGTTTATTTACTGTGTCGGATGCAATGAAGATTGTGTTTGCCCAGTCAAGACTCTTAGGTGTTCAGCCACGACTCCATAGCCTTGCTGGAAGGCAATCTTCAGGTCCTCTTCTGTGGGAACTCTGTTGAATTCAGAGCCCTACATTTTTGCAGAAGATCATGAATTTTGCTTCTATGGTGTAATAAAACCAAAATTGTTTTCAATTTATTATAATTTGGATGCAATATTTCATTTATTGATACTTACAATTTGTGCAACTAATTTCATATAACCACCAGAGCCAAGTTTGTGTTGCCCGTGCTTTTCTAGTCTTTCCTTTGTTGCCTTCGATGTGTCGAGCAGCCTATGAAAAGTTTGAAATATGTTAGATTATGTAAAAAGAAAGAGTAATCAGTATATAATTACATTTTTGATAGTATCATACATAGCATACTACTTTTTAAAAAAAATTTAATGGCATTTCCATAGCATACAGAGTTCAATCCATGAATTATAGAAAATAGATTTTTGTTGGTTATATTAATATCGCTGATTACATTACACAAAACATATTACAACTGCATAAATATCAGATGGTGACAGTTGTCTATGCTACCACATTTTTCATACATGTCTACCAAAGCATTTTATCAAACAATTCACTGCCTTGCTGCTATGGCTAAAAGCCTAAAATAGGTGCTTTCAAACAAGCTATGGATACTTGAAAAAATCTATCAAAGCATAATAGTAAGAATAGCATAGACAAGGCGTTGAAGGCTATCTCATAAAATGTCTCAAAGAAGATATTGGTCTCATGAGTGATGGAATGCCATGACAATCCATGGCATTTTTCTTGTCATGGCGTTTGTTATGGCGTTCCGTACACCAAGGACCACGACCACAGCATTTTTCAAATAGTTCACTACCTTTTTCTATGCTACCACATTTTTTCATACATGTCTACCAAAGCATTTTTATCAAGCGGTTCAACACCTTCATGCTATGGCTAAAAATTAAAAACCTCAAATAGGTGCTTCGAGACAAGCTATGGATGCTTGGAAAAAATCTACCAAAGCATAATAGTAAGCAATAACATAGACAAGGTAGTGAATTGTTTGAAAAAATTCCTAAAAATCGCGATCATGGTGATGGAATGCCATGACAATCCATAACCATAATTTTTCTTGTCATGGCATTCGTCATGGCATTCCATCCTCATGAGACTTCATTTCTTTGAGACATTTTTTTTCAAAAGCCGGTTCAACTTGCCTTGTCTATGCTACCACATTTTTCATACATGTCTACCAAAGCATTTTATCAAACAGTTCATTACCTTGTTGCTATGGCTAAAAGCCTAAAGCAGGTGCTTTCAAACAAGCTATGGATGCTTGGAAAAAATCTATCAAAGCATAATAGTAAGCAACAAGCCATGGTCTCATGGTTTTTTTTGCACAAAAATCAGCTCAATTTTATTCACGTTTTTTTGCAAATTTTAAACCAGTTTTTTTGGCAATTTTGTAGTTTGAAACGGAAAAAATCATTGACCAAAAAGTCAACAATTTTTTCAAAAAATCGAGGGAAAATCATCTAGCACACTTGAATTTTTTAAATTGCGATTAATCGGGATTTTTTGCATATTTATGCTTCTATATCACATACCTTCCTTGGCCCAGTGTTGTCTTTCCTTTTTTCTTTTCAGCCTTCTCCTTTCCATTGGACACCAAGTCCTTCCACTCCCTCTTTGGAATCATGGGGGACGCTCGTACTTTTTGTTCTTCTCTAAATGTGACCTATATTGGTCCCTCGCATACTTTAGATAGGTACCAGCTTTCTTAAGGACCTTGGTTCGGTTGAATGTTTTATCACCGAACAGCACAACTAAACGGTTAATGAGCTCCTCTTTTAAATCTTCATTTTGGGCATTCCACCGTGTACGTATGGTGGGCCCGAAGAGCTCCAATGTAATATCCTTAGATGTTTATAAAAAAAAATCATTTTCCTACAAAATGATCATGGGATCAATAGTCTAAAAATGATCAATAAAGTAAATTTCAATTGGATTATATAGAATAATGGGTAAAACATTTTAAAATTACAGGACCTTCTCCTATCTTTATGGGAGCGAAATCCTCGGTCACCTGGAGTGTGACCCGGAATGTTCCGATACCCGATATGGGAAGATCCGAGGAAATGTTAAAACATCCACGGTACTGAAGTGGCCTCTACATCCCTAGGTGTTACATGTCACGGCGTATTGCGGTATGTTCTCTGCCCGAGGTGCGTGCTTAGTTCACACGCATGGTATGTGTGTTGCCGACATTTCGAATGACAATATAGAGCGCGGATGATGGGGTGGATAATGTGATGTATCATTAAGGAAGATCCGGAGGATGGACACTTGTACCAACCCTTACTCCTCGGGGAAGCACTTGTTGTACCACTGATCATGGCCAAGAGCATCATGAGGGGAGAGAAGAAATAACCATAATAAAACAACACATATTTTTAGTTCATGACATAAAAGAGTACAAAATATAAAACCATGAATGAACTTATGTTATAATTAAAGACCTCATGACAGCTTACTTGCAAGTTTTGTAATCTCTTTGTCAATACTTTAACCCTCTCTCTTATCTCATCTATTTGAGGCATTTTGAACATCAACTTAGTCATTTCTTCATGATCTTCTTTATCGTATCGAAAGGGTTTGTTGAATAAGCCATGTCATCATCAAAAAATATTGACTGCACCTCACTATGGATGCTCTCCTCTATTGCTGGTTCCTTTCCTCGATCAGTCAACTGCAACAAGAATATTAAAAACATTATCGAAATTAACCCAAAAAACTTATGAAAAAAACATAATAATAAAACATTTTGCTCGTATCTAATTTGTACAATTACAATGAGGTAAACCTGTCAGGTAGAGGCTGAAGATACATCGTGATCTGTGCTCGGGCCGAGCCTTCTCCATACGATCAATGTCCCCCTGACAAAAATTAAATATAAAAAAATATTACCAAAATGAAACCAATAGACTTATGAAAAAAAACATAAGAATAAAATGGCATATTGGAGTCATTAATTGGAGGTTGGGTAAAATGGTACATAGTATGTACCACCCCCATAGTAACTATGTTTGTAACTAAGCAATTCAAATTGTAATTGATTAGCAACTCTTCCCCTGCAGTTATTGATTTTATCGCACATATGAATACACGGTTTCCCTCGCGTGCCTCGAATATGCAATTGGGTTGCTTATTTGTTGACCCAGGTCATGTACTGTTTATAAAACCTATAATATTCCCTAATGCTTCTGGCCTTCCATCAATGTACATAGCCACTCCTTTATTTTGATCCTTATATTTTAGTTGTATATAATTTGCTGATAGTGCATACCTATGCATACTTCATGTATATTGAACCAGTTGCATCCAATCTTTGTAACTATAATAGAGTCCAACATACTTCATCAATTCAGTAACTTTGTTGTAATAGACCTTTATGCTGTCCATGCAAAATAGGCCCAAACCATGTAATGACGATGGTGGTATGTGATATATCCTCTCGTTGACACAAAAATCGGTGTTTATTGGAGGAAGTTCCTTGGGTACCCATTCTTTTTGTAGATGTTTGTACCTCAAGGGCACCTCAACATCGCCTATGCTCTCATCATCATAAGAACATGACCCCCCCTTCAGCAAGAAAAAATTCCATGCGTTTATGGAATTTTATTCTAATCTTTTGACCTCTAGTTGATCTCCCTCTTTTAGACATACTACATGTCTTGCTTTCCTCTTCTCTTCCTGAATTTCCCTCGCTCGAGGAAGACAAATCTGACAAATATCTATTTGGTGGTACCTGTACTCATAAGGATGTTGGATGAAGTTCTTTCATGGTGATGTGACCCCAAGGTGACATTATGATTAATCTATCATTTCATCGCTAGAATTTCATAAGTTATAAGGTAATCAAGTCTTGATAGATTGCAATCTATTGTTACTACCGTCCAAATGTGTCCATCACAAATCAAATCTACTTAACGTTTTAACTCCCAAACTTTGTAACAAGGGTTAAATGTGACTATGGTCCACTATTTACACAACCAAGGCCTCAAATGTATTCTCTAATTGTAATCAAAGGACTTTTTCTCTTCATTCAATTAAATAAACTTGAAGGAAAACACCACCAAGTGGTTTATTAGACACCTACATGACTAAAAATAGAAGCAAATTTACATTTAATTTCCATATGTCTAGTGGTTAATGGGGAGGGAGTGTGTACTAGGCCTGGTTAAGTCATCATAAGTTTATGCTTTGGCAATAATTTTTTTTTAAGTCATATTAAATCTTCCTATGTCTAATTGCTAGGAGATTTTTGGTATGTTTTAAGGTAGGATGATTGATGAAAGAGCCCAAAGACTAGCCTTTCTCCATGGTATCAGGTACACATAGCAACGGTCTTCTCTTATACGGTTGGACATGATTTAAAGAACTTAGCTAGGAATTATTCATTTAACCTAAGGTTTTCTCATAATGCCATCATTGGAAAAGTATGATCAAATTCTTCTATTATGAAGAATTGGTCTATGTGCCTCTATTAATCACTATAAATGTTTGTAAGGATAAAATGACTAATTGCATCAGGTAGGAGAGAATCAACTTTGAGTTCTTCAAAGATTATATTCCTCTATTCATAATTTTTAAGGGTTGTGTGTGAGGAGGTTATCACTACCAAGAAGGGAGAGACCTTTCCTTGTATTCTTTTTATAATTTTCATTATTCTTATTTATTTTACACCTACATTTACAAATACACATACATATGCATTTACTGTTTTCATTTATTTCTCATGTAGTTTAATAGTTTGATGGATTTCATATTATATGTGTTGAAGACTTTAGAATTTCAATTACATTAATTTATGGATATGTTGTATCTATAACAATACAAAACCATATGCTCTTTGCATTTACACTTGCATTTAGAAATACACATTTATCTACATAGATATAGATTTCTTTAATGATATACTGCATTTATTGTTCTAGGAGAGCATCCATAATTGCATTTACATTTACATTTAAAAATACATATACATACATATATATGTGTGTGTGTGTGTGTCTATCATTTATATTCAATGTTCAGAAACAACCCATTAGGTATGCACATGGATAAAAATTCATAAAATAAGATCTCCCATACATGTTTTGTTGAAACCTAGGCTTGAACCTCTCATTTCACATGCTTTTCTTCACAAAACTATTGAGGACAGCTGCTATACCTTCTTTATTTCTCATCCTACACCCTATTCATGCATCCTACAATTACAACAGTATCCACAGGGCCTCTTACACAAGCTACAGTAATCACAAAAAGTGTAAGAGCCACTTTATATCATGTTTGGACTACAAAACCCTGAAAAATAGGGTAACTCATATTATGATTTGTTGGCGAGCTGTATGGACAAAATCATTAGCACCAACTCATTCTTGGAGTCTTTTGAAAGAGAAGTGAATCAGGTGGCAGTTAAGTACAAACCTTATAGTGTCAAGGTGAATGAGATGATCAATTTTGATTGGCCAACTGATGAAGAGTACAAGGCAGTCCAATTGACTGGTGACACGTGTGCTTTATGGCCCGATGCTTGTTTGCTCCTCCTTTTTCTATAAGAAGGATTTCAAGGCCAGAAGTACGGGTTAGCAAGTTAGATATTTTTGGTCGAGTCTAGATGAAGTTGCAGAGCAAATTGTAAAGTCTGATGGTTTTAGGGAAAATGCAATTTAGGTTTTGAGTCATTCTCTCAAGTAGGTTTTGAATTCATGGGGAAAAATGCAAATTGTAAAGTCTCGATGGTTTTAGGGAAATGCGGCCTACATGGATCTTTGTTAAAACTTAGGAAGATATTCACTAATGTACACCATGGGTCTAGTATACCAGATATCCTCTCCACCATAGAACCCTCGTGATGTTCTCTTTGGTTCAACCAAAGCCTTCAAAAATTTCCAAGCTCTCAACCATCCACATTACTGACCTTGTGTGTACAGGTCCACACAATTCAATCTCCTCAACTTGATGTATGAGGTAGTGTTCTTGTGCATTGAAATTTTTTGAAGGTAGACACTTTGCATTTCACACATTAGACGAGGAATTTTTCTCTTCCAATAATTTATATCTTCTTTATGGATTTCTTTAGATGATATCCATCTACAAGTGATTCAAGGCACAAATATATTAACGATATTTAACAAAAATATACAGTATATTACATAACAAGTAAAACAAATGGAAATTATAAGATGTATACAACGAATTGAACAAATCTCCAAGATCATATATAACTTGCTTAACATTGTTGTCAAAGTTGTATGGGAGAGATAGAGGTAGAACATACTGCAACAATTATAAAATGATCTTTTCATTATTTTTCCAAAAGTAGTAAACACAATACACTAAAAAGTACATGCATTATACACGTGTATATAATATACTAGAATAATTACCTTAATGAAAGTATGCCAATCATGCATTTTCATCCTTGACCCAAATTCACCTTTCTTTGTTATTATATTGTTTATGTTCGCAACAAATCCTGTGGGAAATCAAATTTTTTGTATGAATTCTTTTATAGCATTGCTTTTCTACTCTGTTAATAACCAAGGAAGGGCACTTATATTAATTTGGTCTCCATCACTATTTAATTGAATGACATTTTTCATTGCATGATTGGCTTCTTGAATGTCACTACAAATTTTGACAATTTTTTCTTTGTCATGCCTTCCATCCAATATTTTTCATAACATTTATGTTATATTCTTTATGATATGCATTGTATCAAACAAATGCACAATTTGTAGCTGCTCATAGTAGGGCAACCTACTAAATTATCTGTGATAACTTTTCAGTCCCTATGGAAGCTGGCCATTAATGCCTTGATGACCTTCATGAAACATATAAGTTAAACAAATTAACTACGACAATCATTGTCAATTAAAACATGAGTAAACACAACACAATATAAAAATATAAATTCAAAACATATCATAAATGATAGATAAACAATTTGATCCGATGTATAACCTTGACGTATTAATTCTATTATATTCCAACTTCCATAGGCGAGGTGTGAGATTCTTCTATATGGTTTTGATGTAGTCTCATCTTTCCCACAAGATAAGCTTTTCAAAGTAGTTTGATACTTATGATTTCTATGGAGGAAGTGCCTATACTCATCAAACACTTGCTTTCCCTAAACTTGTTGAGCTGCATGAGATTTCATCTTTGGACCACAAATTAGACATGCAAATTTTCCTTTGTTTGAAAATCTGCAAGATCATATATAATTGGATTAAATATGTCAATTTTATAATTATATATAATGAATAGATTATTTAAAAAACATGCATGATATCTACTTCATAAAATTAAATATCGTTAAAGTGTAGTCAAACGCTATAACATACTACCAAAATGTGTTAGCCCTAGGGCATCATGAATTGTCCATACAAGCATTGCATGTAATTGAAATTGTCTTTGTCCTATTGGTCCTGAGACGCCATACATAGTGACGCCATTCCATAACTTTAGTAACTCACGATAAGAGGCCTCGACATATACATTCATATCTTTAACTTGCACTTCCTTACCTAGTTAAAATGAACATAAACATTACATAATTATTTAACCATTTTACTGTAATATATATATATATATATATATATAAATTAATGTA
>VDFB02170597.1:0-16624 GCA_007258455.2 Sequoia sempervirens | reverse complement strand
AACGGACATTCAAATGTTTGTTTAGGATGTTGAATGGTCGTATTGATGTTCAAAACAAAGAGACAAGAGATGCCAAGTGATAATATAGGCTGGCCAAAGGTTAGGTCCGCCACAGCATAAGGTTAGGTCCACCACAGCATGTGGTCAGGTCTGCCATAGCATAAGGTCAAGTCCGCTACAACATGTGGTTAGGTCCGCCACAACATAAGGTCAGGTTTGCCACAACATGTGGTCAGGTCCGCCACAGCATAAGGTCAGGTCTGCCACAGCATGTGGTCAGGTCCGCCACAGCATAAGGTCAGGTCCGCCACAACATGTGGTCAGATCTGTCAAAGGATAAGTTTTAAGCTTGATGTTTTTGATGGACAAGTAAGGCAAAGGACCCAAAATATAGCAACACATGAAAAGATTTGGCCAAACTGATAATGACTGGTTTTGCACGAGAAAGACAATTCAGACAGAACAACCCTAAGATTAGTAGAAATGGGTATGGCCAACAAAGTTTTCTACTCTAGGATGAACATGGTTGCTAAGGAGTCCTCGATATACACCCGGTACGTGAGGCCCAAACCATGAATACCAACCCGTTACAAGCGTGAGTCGGGAACCTTAGCGAGATACTAAAGGTTCAAACCAACTCTTCATGTCATCTCGACGCTTCGCCAATTACAATGTGGTTGGATTGAGGTACAACTTTCGCTCTCCACCCTTTATATACCCCGCCGATACGCGTGGTTGGAATTGTCCCTTGGGGTGATGAAATCTCCAAGTAGGTCCCACTAAGAAAATGAAAAATGGGGTGACTCAAAGGACTTGGAAAGCTACGATTTCTCATCACCCAGGATCGCCAAATGGCACAAGGGGATTGGATACATCAAATAGCCTTCCACAAGCACGCCAAACAAGATTTGTTGACCCCTCTAATTAAACTATGTGCCTAATTTACCAAAGGACAATTGGTAAAAACTTGAAATTTCACCTTAGGGAGGTCACGTCTGCCAAGGCAGGTCAAGTCTGCCACTGGAGGGACAAGTCCGCCATCAGAGGGACAGGTCCGCCACTCTATAATCCGAACCTATAAAAATGCAAAAAATAGAAAACGTGAAAGAAAGAGACCCATTTGTGGGTCCCACTGGGCATGTCAGAAATGTGATAGGTCGAATATATGTGTTAGAAAATGAGCAGCAAACTAAAGAGTGCAAATAAGCACCAAAACAACCTACACCTCAAGATTAGCCTAAGTTGGAATCAACACAAGATAGAAACAACAAATGGAACTTTATACCTTGTGCGAATCGATCCTTTGGTTGGCCCTTCGATATTTGATGTGTATGCTCCTTGGATGATAAGATATGCAAACTAGATAATGATGTGAGGATGGATGGAAATGGATGAAAGCATGAAAATGGCTAAGTGTAGATTGAGAAATAAAATTGCAAGAGTTTGGCTAGCAAAATGATCTCCCCCCCCAAAATGAGAGAAAAGATGGGGTATTTATAGGAATTTTGAGAATTCTTAGAAGAGATGGATGGACAAGATTGAGCCACCAAATATCAAGATGTAGGGCTAAGGTGAGTTGAGAGCTCACAAGCCCTCACATCTTGACATGTGGCATGGGGAGAGGCTTAAGAAAGATGAGGTGGAGATGAGGTGGTAGGATAGTACATGACATGGAGGGGAGTACAAAGTACCTTGGGATTGGACAAGATTTCCTCATAAAGGAGGTCCTTGTCCCCATGTGGGTGAGAGGACATGTGAGGAATTAAAAATTCCTCAAATATTCTCATGGGGAGATGGGAAAAAATAAAGAATAAAGAGAGGACATGTGGGAAGAAGTGAAGGAATTAAAAATTCATTTTGAGTGCATTGGGGGATTAAAAGTGAATTAAAAATTCACATGGGGAAGTGGAGTGCCTTGTCCAAAAGGAGAAAGCCTTTAATAAGGTTGACTTAAGGACAAATGCCATAAATGGGAAGGGGATTAGGTTGGACTAACCATATGATTAAGGTTGTGCAAGTACTTAGTTAGATGGACTAATGACTTATTAGAAGCAAGTGGGAGATTATGGAGAATGTGACCCTAATGATGATTAGTGGTGTGCATATGTTAACCATAGTTAATTAGAGGAAGATGAAGAAGTTAAGATGGATTAGAGACCAACTTGCAAAAGTTGGAGGATGTGACAATGAGAGAGAAAAGAGGAATTAAAAAATGAATTTTAATTCCAAAAGGGGAATATGACTAAATTAAACAAAATGGTGTATTTATTTAATTTAGGGGAGGAAGAGGGGTAAAGTATTTATTAACTAAATACTTTATGAACCCTATGTAAGATGCAAGGTATTAATTAAACAAATGATTTAATTAATATTAATAGAGGGGATAAGCAATTGGATGAATAAGGAGACGTCTTTGATCATATGGAAGTGGTCAAATTAGATGTCTACAGTTCCTTTTCGTCTATGATTTGTTTTTCATAAACTTTATTGATATGCTTTTCTATAGTGTCAATCTTTAGTTGCAACGTCTTAGATTTTCCCAATTTCCAAGTACAAATTGTACATTTGACATGTGTTGTTTTTTCAATATCGTGTGATTCCCCCACTACTACAATGAATGTGTACTTTGACAACCAACCAAGTTAAAAATTCCTTGTCATTTCCCACTCATGCCCCCTTTTTGGTTTGTTTTTCCTTTTCTTGCTACCAA
Organism: Sequoia sempervirens; assembly: GCA_007258455.2. Lineage (NCBI taxonomy): Eukaryota > Viridiplantae > Streptophyta > Pinopsida > Cupressales > Cupressaceae > Sequoia > Sequoia sempervirens. The sequence continues at coordinate 13,914 of VDFB02170597.1, read as the reverse complement.
CATCATCCTCATCCAATTCAATTATCTCATTCTGTCTAACCAAGGTATCCCTTGGAGCATCTTTTGTGGTATTTTCATCCCCATTTGAATTTGATACATTTTGATTTAAATCAATGACAATCTCAACTTGACCTTCCGTTGGTGTTGAGGTATTGTGAATGGTACCAATATTTGGTGGAAGAGTTGATGATGTAGCTCCATCATGACCTGATCGACCAGAAGCTTTGGCAATTCCAAAGTAAGACTGTATGGTACGTCTATGTTTTGGGTGTTTTGATGGCCTCTAAGTCTCTTTATCTTCACCACACTGAGGGGTGGCAAGAGTATTTTCAACACCCTGAGGAGTGGTAGGAGTATTTTCACCACCCTAAATCTGAGGAGCGGCAGGAGTATTTTCACCACCCTGACTCTGAGGAGCGGCAGGAGTAGTTTCACCACCTTGAGGAGCGGTAGGAGTATTTTCACCACCCTAACCCTGAGGAGCGGCAGGAGTATTTTCAACACCTTGAGGAGCGGTAGGAGTAGTTTCACCACCCTAAGGAGCGATAGGAACCTTACTGTTGCTGCTTAAATCACTCGACATTAATCTTTGATTCGATCGACATATTCATCTCTCACTTCGAATAAAAAATTGGAAAAAAATGTCTTCTTGTTTAAGGACAGAGAATAATAATTTAGATCCCATTCCCTACTCAATATCATCTTTAAGATTGAATCAAGAATGGAAAAGAGATAAATAAAATTTATTATTATATCTAATAACACTATGAAGAAATGATCAGTGATCACTCACCTTTAAGTCTACGTTTTTGGCTTTCGCTGACTTCAGAATCAAGAAGTAGAACCTCATAACCAAACAAAATGTGTAAGAATAAATGACACTTTTGATTGTCTTTATATCAATCCATGATTCCATATTTGGTGAATTCTACGGGATTTTTAAATGGTATATTAAAAATTTAGCGAATACGTTGTAATTTTCAAGGCGAAATGTGTCCTCAAATTTAATTATTTTTTAATGTTATTGGCGAAATAGGTCCTCATAAGCAACTATTTATAAATTTTAATTGGCGAAATGAGTTTTCACAAGCAACTATTTATAAATTTTAATTGGCGAAATGGGTCCTAATACAATGTCATTTTAATAATATTGGCAAATATGTAGGTGTTTTTTATTAAATGCTTTCAGAATTCAGGCAAAAATATTAGTCGGTCCATTTGAAACACATAGTTTGACAATGGCGAATTTGTTGCTTAAATATGCCTCATAAATAATAGTATTGGTGAATCGACATGCATTGGACCTATGTTTCGTAAATTCCAGGCGATTTGGATACCCTGTGGATGCGAGAAATTCACCAATAGGCAAAGATTCGCCACTAAAGTTTTCCCTAATGTATACAACACATTACAACACCACTCCAAGACATCATTAGTTCAGCTTTAGTGTCAATTATCAAACCAAGTAAGAAAAAATGCTACTTTTTCCATTACTACAGTAATAAACAAGATGTTCTTTACCATTATCATCTTGTTGAGCCAACAATGTTGCCAAACCATGGGCTAACACTGCTATATAAAGGATGAATGGTCTTTCTTACATAGTGGGTTGTAAAACAGGTGGAGTAGTGAGATAATATTTCAAACTTTCAAAGGCATGTTTACAATCCTCATTCCACTTAAACTCGACTTCTTTCTTAAGAAGTTGTGTAAAGGGTAATGTTCGGTTTGTTAAGGATGCTACAAAATGACGAATAGATTGGATTCTCCCTTATAGGGTACGAAACTAAGAAATATTTTTAGGAGGTGGCATGTTATTGATAACATCAGTATTCTTCATTTCCACCTTAATGCCTCTATGAGATACTATAAAACCTTTGAGTTTTCTAGTATCCACACCAAAGACAGATTTTTTGGATTCAATCTCATGTTATACTTTCACATTCTTTCAAATATTGTCCAAAGGATATTCACATTATCTTGTCGAGTTAAAGATTTAGCTAGAATATCATCAACATAATCTTCCAAAATCTTATGTATGTAATCATGAAATATCAATGTCATAGCTCTTTGATATGTTGCGACTGCATTCTTTAATCGAAAAGGCATAACCACCCAAATAAATATTCCCCATACTCTAGTAAATTCAGTCTTGTATTGATCTTGAGGGTTGATAAAGATTTGATTATATCCCAAGAATTTGTTCATGAATGACAACAAAGCATGGCCTGTAGTCAAATCTACTATCATGTCAATATTAGGAAGAGGAAAATCATCTTTTAAAGATGATTTATTAAGGTCACGGAAATCTGTACACATCCTAATATGATTATCAGGTTTTACGACTGTGACAATGTTTGAGATCCATGGGGAATAGTCAATAGGTCGAATAAAACTAGCTTCCATAAGTTTTTCAATCTCAATTTTAACCAATAAAGCTATCTTAGGATTCATCTTACGTATCTTCTATCTTACTGATTTAGCATCTTGTTCTAGGACTATGTTGTGTGTCACTATCTTAGCATCAATAATTGGCATATCTGAATAAGTCCAAGCAAAGAGTTCATGAAATTTGTGTAATAGGGTTGCATGATCTTCTTGTTCATCCTCATCAAGGCACTTTCCTATTTGAATCACTTTTTCTTCATTAGATGTGTCCATCAAAATGTTGATTGTATCTCCCATAGGAAGTACATTTTGTCTCAGAATCTTAGAATTGTGTTCTTTAACATTGTCAACATCATTGATCTCTTTTTCTTCATCCACTTGTTTAGTACTAACCATAGCACAAGTGACTCCTTGTTTCTTAGGGGGGGTAAATGACTTGTGATAAAATCCTATCATTTCTTTCAAAGCTTCATCATCTTCAAAGTATTCCAATGATTCCTCGCATGTTGTATCAACCAATTCGAGATGCTTCAAAGTGAGATTTGTCTTAGAGGAACTACACATGATGGTGTTGATGTTGAGTGAAGGTATTTTTTTTTTTGTTATCTTAGAAGGATAGTATCCAAGACCACTTTTTTTTCCTTGTGTGTTAGGCTCCATAGGAACACAAATGCCTTGTTATTTTCTTCCACATCCTTTTCCACTATAACCAAGTTGTTTCAAGAGATCATAACCTCTTCCATAAATTTTTTCCATTTCTTTTGGATTCAGTGGTTTTCATAGTCCACTTCATCAGAGGTTGTTGTATAACTTGTGCATTCTTCTTGCATAGACAAAGTAGATGCTTGTGAGGGTTCTTCTGAGTTTTTTGTTGACATTACCATTGATTCTTTTCCCTTTTCAATTTATTTTTTTGTGATCCTATATTCTCCCATGAATGTTGGTGTGAAATATAAGGAACCCCAATCGTCTTCTAATAGCTTTGTGACTTCTTCAATATGCTTTTCTTTTTCTAGTTCTTGCGTGATTTCAAATTTTGAAGTTGGTATCAAGGTTTTCACAAGACTTTGCTTATCTTTCTCAATGTGCAAACAACTTTTAGGTATAAGGTCGACCTTGATTATGTAAACTTTATTGTTGTAAACATACTTCATTAAATCATGAAGATTCAAAGGCACCGCATTCATGTCATGAATCCATGGTCTACCTAAAAGAAGATTATATGAAAGATCATGAGGCATAACATGGGAAATAGTTTGGAATGTGGCCTTTCCAATTGTAATAGGTATTTTGATTACACCGAGCAGTTTTTTTCCTATGTTATCAAATTTTTGAATGGACAGAGAATTAGGTTTGATCTTGCTTGTATCGATTCCAACCTTATCCAAAAGGTTCACACTACATACATTAAGGGTTGAGTTGTTGTCAACAAGGGTTTTCTTTATTCCTTTCCTATTAATAATGGATATGTTGCAAGTGTGAAGGTATTGTCATTAATGTCAACAGGATGGTGTTGTCGTTGATGTCAACTATGTGTTGAGGAAGTTTGTTGCATGATGAAGACGTCAAGGATATTGAAAAATTTGTGAAAGAGGAAAATAGGTTGTTGCAGGTTGTGCATGTGTAGTTGAGAAATTGAGGAATTTTTGTGAGTACATGGAGCTATCTTTATGTTTTAGTGTTTGTAGATGTGTTGGAATGAAGTAATGTGTTGAAATGATGTATCTGCTACTTGGTTTCCAAGTGCATTTGAGAAAATTTGATAAATAGAGAAAATAGTGTTGTGCAAGTGTTCAAAATGTGCTCCAGGATGTGCTTCGCTTTTCTTTTGTGTTGATGCTATGCTTGTGCAGATTTGATATGTTGTTCAAGGTTGTTAGTATTTGCTATATCCAAAAATTGGGTTTCTAGATCGTTGTGCAGAGAGATATTTTCACTAGTGTGTGAACCATTTTTTTAGTTTTATTTTTTGTGGTCTAGGAAAAATGTATTTGCTTTGAGCATTTCTCCATAGTTTGGCTTTAGGTTGTGTAGATTTAGGAAGTTGCTTATAATTTTTGTATCTTTCAAAATTCAAGGGTTCACTTGATTTGTTATAGTATAGTGTGTCTTTCATGTGTCAGTGTGCGAATAAGGTTTACAAAATGTTCTAGGTTGAAGTATTTCTATGATGCAAGTTTGGATGAAGTCTTTGTTGGAGCTCAAGTGGTTTGAGAATTATTCTAGATTGTGTTCAAGTGAATTTTGTTGTTCGAAAGTTTCAGATTGATCTAAGGAAGCATGCACTTAATGTTTTATGGTGTTTAGCATGGGTATTGATCGACCTTGTGTTAGCACTACATGCAAAGTTTATGAAAGTGTGTTGAGGTGTGTTAGGAATTATTTGGGTTCTAATTAAGGATTTATGTGGGTCTCCTTCATTCCTATCCACCACATGAATGTTTGGGTGCTGACCTAATTTGAAATTTTAAAATGTAACAGATAGTTTACAACCTTGGAGATTTTTTTCAAGGTTGAGGTTGATATAAATAAGAGTGGTGTTGTTGTAAGATGTAAGAGAGAAGGAAGATAGATGCGAGTGATGAATTTGATGTGAATTACATAAGTATAGATGTGAATTTGAGTAGAGCAATGCAAAATTCAAAGTGTTGGATTCCTGAATGCAATGAGTTGAAGGTGTCCACAATCTTTCATGCAAGGTTACGAAAGTGTTGGAGCATTTGTTGTGGTTTCCCTGTTGTATTGATAAGTTGTTCTCTATGTAACATTTTTCTTCTATCTTCTTGTGTTTCTTTATGTGGTTGTGAGCCTTTTTGGACAGTGTGTCCTATTCTAGCAATGAGCCCTTGCGCTGGTTTTATAATTACTTATATTGTGAGCTAATCCTCACTGTGTTTTTTCCCTCATTGGGTTTTCCATGTAAATCTGGTGTTGTCTTGTGTATGGTGTTGTTATTTTAGTTTATGTTATCTACATTTCATGATTAATCACTTTAACAAAATAAGGGTTTAATGAATGCTTGTGGATTTGATCATTGTTGAGGGTTTTGATGTTTTAATTTACTACAACTGATTCACCCCCCCTCTTAGTTGTCTTGTTCATTCAACAATTGGTATCAGAGCAAGGTTCCTTGGAGAAGATCTTAATTTCTTAAGGTAGATCTGGGATGGAGAAACAGATAGATTTACCTAGATTTGATAAAATTGACTATGAATTCTAGAAGACAAAGATGGAAGGATATTTGGATTCTCATGGATTTGAGATTGGAAAGGAAATAAAGACTCAATGCATTACACCTCATAATGGTCCAAGCAAAACTAATGAGATCAAGGAAAATGAGGTAAATGCTAAGTCAAGATTTATTCTAATGAATAGTCTTTCAAATTTTGAATTGGTTAAATTTATGAATCTTAAGACTGCTAAAGAAGTTTGGGACAAGTTAGAGAGCATTTATGAAGGAGATGACAAGGTTAAACAATAAAATTTTCAAAATCTGAAGGCACAATTTAAGACCTTGCAAATGTCTAAAGATGAAACAATTACAACCTACATGCAAAGAGTTGATAAGCTGGTAAGTCTTATGAGAGGCCTTGGTGCACAAGTCAAAGAACCTAGGGTGGTAAAGAAAGTTCTCAGAACTCTTCCTGACTCATACAGTGAAAAGGTATCTGCTATTGAAGAAGTTGCAAATTTTAATATTTATTCTAGAGATCAGTTGATTGGTACACTAACTTCATTTGAAATGAAAGAAATTGGTTTAAAAAATGGTACAAAAGTGGAGACTATTTTTAAGGCCAAAAAATTAGAAAAGGTCAAAGATTTAGATGGAGAAGATCTTGTTGATGTGGAAGCTAACTTTGTAAGAAGGATGAAGAAGGGAATGGGTAAGTACAAAGGTATACTACCTTTCAAATTTTTTAGCTGTGGAAATATAGTTCATTATGCTTCAAGATGTCCAAACAGAGCCATGAACAATAAAAGTAAGGAGAATAAAGGAAAGATGATTAAAAGAAGTTACTATGTCAAAGAAGATGTTGGTATTTCTAATGATGAATTTTATTATCGAGACGCTGATGAAAATGAATGCTTGTTCTTGGCTTTAAAAGGTGAATCTACTTTTGCTAACTCTAAAAGTTGTGTGAAGGAAAGTATTCTGAAGAAGGTTGAAGGTACTTTGGTTTTTTCTTTTCATGTCAAATAGGATAAGAACTACTAGTTTGTTGACAATGGTTGCTCTAATCACATGATCGAAGACAAAAGTTCATCCTAAATGTCTAGCCTATTGCAAATTAGAGTTCTTTAGACACATCTTTTGGACTTGTCCTTTTTCTCAAGATGCTTGGAAGATAATCCATGGTCTCTTCTATCATTTTCATCCAATATTTACCACAAATAAATTGCTATATTTTGGGATGCACCCTTGTGGCCTAGTTACATTGCTAGAATTTGGGATTTCTTTCAAGCCTCTATTTTGTTTTAGCTCTTGAAAGCAAGAAATAGTGGTCTTTTTTCATGTTGAAGCTATTACCTATTATTTTGGTCTTAAAAGAGAAATTTAATGTGCTTACCTCTACTTATTTTCTAAATCCAAGCATAGGTGGAAGTGGTGCTAGAATACCACAAACTACAAGACCTCCTCAACTGCTAGGGGAGTGCTCTTTGTACCATGAGGATAGTTTCACCTAATCACATTCCTCACATATTGGTACAAATGACTCCTCAACAATGGATCCATTAAAAAAAATCTTCTCATCACCTCCTCTTGAATAGAGGGGTTTAACAACATCCTTATGGGAGAAATCTTCTAGGCTGGCATAGGGTGATATTGAGGCTTTTGTTGTGCCTTCACCATCAGGCTAGGGAGTATTGGTGTCACTTATTGTGCAAGACCCTCATGATGGATAATGGATCCTTAACTCTCAATTTGAAGAGTTCCTTCTCTTGGGTGGATACTTGGTAGGATGATCTATCCTTCCTTCCTGCCATCCTCACCTCTTAGTGCAACTACTTGTGCTTAGCAACATCAACTCCTCACCAATGGATCCATTCATACAAAGTCATATCTCACTATCTCATCCTCAATAGAGGGTTTTATCACCTTCCTTCGAGGAAAAAGCTTCTAGGCTAACATAGAATGTATTGAGGCTCTTGTTGTGTGTTTGCCACTAGGCTCTAGGGAAGTATTATTGCCTCTTTTTATGCAAGACCTTCAAGATGGTTAGTAGATCCTCGACTCTCATTTCAAAGAGTTCTTTCTCTTGGGTGGTTACTTGGTAAGATAATCCACCCTTGACTCACCCCCAAACCCTTGCCTCTTAATGCCACTACTTGTGCTTGACTGTGTCTATTTGATATTTTATGTTTTAGCTTGTAGTTTAGTAGGCTACTTTTTCTTGTAAACATTTTATTACACTCTATTGTTTCTTAATTAATATAAGGCTCTCTCACATGAACAATGCACAAAAGGTTAATAATAGGATTCAAATCAATGACCTTCGTTTTGCTTCAATTGCTTTAACAATTCAACTAGACATACATACATATATAATGTTGATATTTTGTTATTGATTATTTTAGCCAAACTCAAAACTATGACTAGTCAAGGTTTAATTTATAAAAATATTTTGAATTAAAAGAAATTCAAAAAATTATGTTAAATGCAATATCGATGAAAACTTAAAAATATCGAATTGTGGAATCGGAAATTAGGCATAAATGATTGGATGATTGAGTTTGCAAATAATAAGAACAGTCCTCCATGTGAAATACAAATTTGTTAAAAAAGATATTTTTGTTATCATTGCAATTTTGAGATCGACATCGCTGTAAATGGCAGATATCCAAAGTTACATTAGAGATTGTGACTAAAAAGTATCTGCTGCAGATGAGGCACAGGAGAAATCTTTTTTTTCGAGAAATTAATTTTTTGGGCGAGAAGGGAGGGTTTTGGATTTGAATAAATTTTCCCTTAATTGAGGAATATCTTTATCCCCAAAATGGTCCTCTGGCAAATAGTAGCCAGTAATGGGGTGAGGCATCCAACTTCTCTTTCTACTCTTCTCCTCCGACTCTTTTGCCTCCACCTGCGCTCCGAGTAACTCCATTTTGCTTGCTATGGCGCCGAATTCTCTCCTGCAAATTACAAATAAACTAAACTAAATTAAGAACCACTCATTTTGCACCAGAAATTTAGAAGATGGGAGGAAATTAAGGAAATCGGAAGCTTACCTGGCTATATTTCCAAACCCAAAATCATGAGCGCAAAGTCGAGAGAAAGCCTTGGAATCGAGCATAGAGAGATATCTGGCCATGGGAACTTCCTCTGTTTTGATATCTGGCCATGGGAACTTCCTCTGTTTTCTTACTCTGCAAAGACACAGATAAATCTCAAATGGCTTTCACTGATCTGACAATGGGGAAGATGGACGATTTAAATAGAATTTGTTGGTGATAAGATTAATTATTGAATTCCTTTTTCAATTAAAGAAAGAGTGAGTGCGCGTGGACGGCGTCAAAGAAAGCGGCTGGTCTTTTCTTCTTTGACTCGCACAAGAGGCGGAGGGCAAAAGAATGTAGAGTTGTACATTCTCTGGATTGCCACCTGGCAGTCAAGACAATGAAGCGACTGTGTAAAAGGCTTTGCCAGATGCTTCCAACTAGGCACCGACTACCGAGTCTACGCGTCAGTCTTTGCGGCTCTTTATTCATCATTCATTATTTGTGAGCATCCCTTCGACTTGCGTTTACAAGGTAAGAAAAGTAATTTAATAATCATGTGAACAAAATCGGACTCTGTGGACCACATGAAGAGATACAGATGGAGGGGACCATCTGTATGAGGTGGGGAATGATTTGCTTCCCTACCATTATTGCCGTCAATTAGTGGGGACTGAGATAATGACATCTCTATTTAAGGAGTATAAAATAAATTTAAAGAGGTATGCATGCATGCATGTTCAATTTAATATTTTATCATGATACATATTTTTATTAAGTTCTTTGTTTAAATTTTATTTGTTTTTATCTTGGTCTCGGACGAGATTGTGTGAGCAATCATATCCCCTTGTCTCAAAATTCAAATTTTCGCATTTCAAGGCTATCAATTCTAAGACATGGCCATTACCCATTGGCATAGGTTCCAAAGAGTTTTAATTATACATTTAAAGATGTGTATTTAAATGCATCACTCCAAAACACATGCATATTATCAAAATTATGTCTTTTTTTATAAGAATTAGTCATTGGTGCTTTAAACTCTACCCTACAATTATAGACACACCCTATGAACTAATATCAAGGATCAAAGTTGAGTTAGACAATCAAGCAAAAAACATAATCAAACTACAAATAATTTGGGCCAATTGATAAAGTAAGTGCAACTCTTCCCATCAAGCTTAGGAGAGTGTTTCTTTTAGTTCTCTTGAGACAATTATAAAGAAATGGCATAATTATGTTGCAAACACAGACTAAACCCTTTAGGCACAAAATTAATCCAATCTATTCAATCACTACTTATTTTCTATGTTATCTCTTGTAGATCATTGAATCAATTATACCATACAACCTATAGATTCATTCATTATGCAAATAATTCCAAAAGATGAGCCTTACAATGATTCTTTACACCTTTAAGGATAGTTTATAGGTTCGAATCAAGATATAAATTATAATAGAATAAAACATTCATCAAATAAGATTATGACCAATTACTTCTTGAGTCTAGTGTGTTCATCCATGGGTGACAAATTCCAACCTAAAAATCTATAAACAAAGAAAGAGTAAATTTTTTAACCTACACAATAAAATATAAAACAAAATTTCCAAAGAACCCTATAATAACATCAAGTATGATAGTTGATGTATTACAAAAGATCCTTAATTATCCACTACTGATCTCATAGTATCTAAAATCTTGTTTTGAATTTTTTTTTTATAATAAGATTTGAACTAGAGATAAATCAATTACAATAATAAAGCAACAAATGAAAACTCAAGGATATATGGATCTCTTGAAACACTAGGTTATTAATGGAGAACTCTTTGTAAAACAAGAAATCATATATTAACTTCTTTGAAAGTAACTTTACAATATTTCATTAAAAAATAAACTCAAGAACCAAAGATACCAAGTTGACATCCTATAACGTGTCCTTGGACACGATAATCATTGAAAATACCTAAGACAACAATAGATACCTTTACAAGAAAAAATATCATTATATAACAAGATGTCAATGATCATATCAAAATGATGATTAACACTTGTCCATGTTGCATTACATGTCAAGTATGCCAAATTTTTTTTGTTCACAATTAAAAAAAAAAATTTATGTCCCAAGAATAGTTACTCTAACAAAAAAGATACCAATGCCCCTTCAAATTGCAATATTTAAGTGATGAAAAATTTCCTAGGGAACTTTTTCAATCATCTCAACATGATCCTAGATATTCTACAATGTAGTTTTCTTGGCTAATTTCTTCTCCATGAATAATTCAAGACTATCCAATTCCTCTTGAGTGATTATAAAATGAATAGTGTTTTTCGTAGCTATTTATTCCATTTCTCCCTCTCTTTTCTAAGTTCACCATATAATCAAATCACAATTAAATTTCAATCTTTTATTTAAAGGACCTACATCCTTGCTAAACCCCTTGAGGCTAGACTCCAAATTACCAAAACTTGAGAATCTAGAGATAATTTTTCTTAGAAGACTTTGTAGGTAAGCCCAAGGAAATATATCTAGAAATTATTTGAGATTGTTTTGTCACAACTCTTGATTGACTATTACTAGATGACTCATGCATGAAACCCCTTGTTGATGTGTAACATGGATGAATGATTCATTACTCTTGTTTAAGTGCCACCTATTCTAATGTGACATAATTTTGGTTGCCAAAAAAATTACTCAAAATTCCTATACAACATTGCCACTATCTCGTTATACACTTAACTAAAATTACTTACTCATTATGAATAAAATTTGAACTAAAAAGACTTAAAAATATACTCTTAAAAGAATAATTAAATCAAATTATTGGTGACCCATCATATCCATATGCCTTATTCCAATAATATGGGCATCCTTCATCAATTGGAGTTTACAATACTAATTATATTCAAATTTACTTGAGGTTTTATCCCACCTGACATCCAATGTTTTATTGTCCTTGATATATGTATTAATGCATGTCTCTAGTGCTAAAATATCCTTAGGGGGCATAATTTTTTATAAATTTTATTGATCATCATAAATTAAGGGTTCAAAAAATCAATTGCCAATGTCATAAACCCACCCTTCCATATTCTTAGATCCTTGCAATTTATTTTTCCATTTCTAAGTTCAAGTATTTTAGATTCTAACAAGCTATTGAATTCCTCAAACTTTTTTCTCAAACTAGATCTCAAATGTTGAATGTATGGCACTATAATAGGAATAAAATTGAATATATATCATGTATTACTATAATCTTAGGGAAATCTGTTTCCTCAGTATTTTTGTATTAAGAAATATTTTCTTCATCTAAGGAATTCAAGATATCCACTTGTCTCTTGAATTTAGATATTTGGCATGTGTTCTTATTCATTTTTGGATATTTACAAAATACTTGGACATTAGCATTCAAATAAATTAGAAATTATTTAGACTCAATGATACAAAGTCTCTTGAATTTACCAACTTTGATTTGTAATTATGTACTACCAATTTGGATTCATCTTTTTCTTTCTTAGCCTCTTTTAATAAAATTTCTAACTCTTTAGCTTTCTTGTCCATCTCCTCCTTCCCTTGTAGATGTAGGTGATAATTGTAGCGTAGGGTTAGGAAGGATATAATTTTGCATAGGAGCTTGAGTTTATTAATTTATTTCACTATACACTACCCTCAAGTCCATCATTTGATTACTGAACCTCACATTTGTTTCTTCTATGTTTTGTAGTCCTCTTCTATATTTTGGGTAGTGGCTCGACTTAATTGGGTAGTATAGGTTGCCAATTTTTCTATATCCACTAAATTAATACATCTCAAACCTTTACAATTAGATTTTATTTGCTAGCTACTAAGGAACATAATCAACTTGAGGTTTATTATATGAAAGGACCAATTACCAAATAGCTAAAGTTTAAAGAACAAGGTTAAATATTGACCTCAATAAAATAAAGTGGATTCTATTTGGTCTTTGAAAATATCATCAAAACCCTCTCTTATCATCATGGTGTCAAACACCACGCCCTTTGAAATTTCATAGCCATATAATAAACATCCATTAGCCTTACCAATTTCTCTCCCTTCTTTAGGACTAATATTTTCCATATCAAAATCAAAAATAGGATGAGGGGCACTTCTTTTTGTAGTATCATGTTCATCCACTAATAAGATAGCCTTATTTTTCTTCTTCAAATAGTCTTTCCTCTCATTATATTTTCTCATCCAAGCAAAATTTTTGAAATCAAGAGTATTGACAAATAGATTATGAATCTACTAATAAATCTTGGCATGCCTTATTACAAACATATTTTGTGTCATTAGTATTTACATATCTTTCTAACAATGTATTGACATCTTGGATAATAAGATCATAAAATTTTAAATGATATGTAGATCTAATAAATTCAAACATATATCCTTGTGCAGGTACAAACTCTCTAGTCACCTTACTTATAGGGTTGTCGATCAAAGGGAAAGGATCAAATTGCATTATCACTTGCTCACTCCTTTGTGGTGGTTCATGAGCTATTGATGCTACTGTAATGACATGAATTTTCACCCCTCACAAATTCCCCATTTGTGTACCTCCTACCTTAGACAAATTAAATTTGATGATGTTATTCCACGTCCTTCATTCACTTCCCATCCACTTAGCAGTTGTTTTTAGTGTCGGTGGAGGATATTCTATCGAGGATGCTAGCATGGCGCATGAATGTCTGCATGACGTACTATCATCTTGACAAGATTCCTACCTCTGGAATCCATTGAGGCATTAAAACTCTCCATTAGTGATGAAATGTAACATTTTTGCACCCTTGACCAACCTCGAACAACTCCTTTGCCTTTGATTTCACCTTCAAATTTCTATCTCCTTCATTCATTCACTCTCTTGGAAACTTCATAATCTTCTTGGCATTCTACTTGATCATTCTCAATATTCTCACCACCTTTAAAGTTGCAAGTTGATACTCTACTTGTTTTACTCCTCTCATTGTTGCAACAATGTTGGCATCTACAAGCTTGCGAGCTCATGCCTTCTCCCATTTGCCTTGAGTGCACGGGCTTGAAGGTGATATCACTCCATTCCCTTTTATCTAGCATCATTGTGTTATTTTCGTAGCATATTGTTGTTTAGGATAGTGCATAGTACTTCCATTTCAATATTTCTCTTTATCATATTTCTCTATCATTGCTATGTTGGTTGTCCATGGAGGTGGAAACACCAAAGCGGGGAATTGACTATGACAATCTGTTATACATAGACCCAACATTTTCCTGTCACTATGCGTGTAGGTATTTCGTTTGTGTGGAGCTTGCACTA
>VDFB02170596.1:28871-65125 GCA_007258455.2 Sequoia sempervirens | reverse complement strand
TACATATGAAACTACTAATCTATGTCAATGTATGCATAATCAATAAAAAGATCTTATAAATTTTAATTCAATCAAATTTGAGTTCAATTACCTTTCCCTTATCCAACACTGTGCCTCCATAGTCTGGAGAGCATTGCACCTCGCTCGCACTAGGTGTTTGCTACAAGCAGAGAGTAAGATAAACATATAAGTTAATATATAATTTCATTATTGACAATTCAAATGACAAGCAAATATACAGTAAAAAAATGTAAATGAGTGAGTGAGAAAATACATACTGTGTGTGTGTCGAGGCCAAATGAAATTTCCCTAAGGGTGCTATCAGTCACCTGTGTGAGCTCCTCCTCAGACATTAACTATTAAATAGACCATGTAAATAAATATTAGTACTTGATACTATCTCTTATTAATATTCATTTAAAAAAAAATGCAAGTTATGAATTTACACCTTAAATGTTACCTATGTAACTACTCCAATGTCCACCTCTCTAGCAAGAGAGGACTTTGTAGGGTGTGCTCCACTCCCCTGCGTGTGATCTGCTATAATCTCCACATCCTGGATGTCATAATCAGAAGTATCTAATGGATGCTCAGGGGGTTGTACAATAGGACCCAAACATATTTGCTGGCACGTATTGCAGATATGTGGCACACAAATATGTGGACCTAAGGAGGATGATGTAGCAACACTAGATCCATCGTCAAGATCACCAGACTGTGGCTGAGCTATTGAAGAAGCATGGGAAACCAAAAGACCACTCAAAGAGTGAATGGCCTGGATGGTTTGTGTGGCTGCATCCTTCGTAATATCTGGATGTTGTGCTGGAGGTGGTGGAGGAAGGGGAGGATGGGGAACATGTGGGTGCCTAACTACTCTAGTTGCCTTTGGCCTATCCTGAGGCATACCTCTACCAACGCCCTGGAAGGGTTTAATGTCAAAGTAATTGACATGATGCCCTAACAAAAACTCAGCATATAATTTTTTAATAATGTAAAAAGGTACATCAAGATTATTGTTGGGTGGTTTATCAAAAACCATACACCAATGATCCCAAAAGTTATCTACTATGCCCCTATGCGTGCATCATTTTATAGAAAGTTTTGGCTT
This sequence comes from Sequoia sempervirens, assembly GCA_007258455.2. Lineage (NCBI taxonomy): Eukaryota > Viridiplantae > Streptophyta > Pinopsida > Cupressales > Cupressaceae > Sequoia > Sequoia sempervirens. Next base: position 64,017 of record VDFB02170596.1, on the reverse strand, counting down.
GTTAACATTAACTGGCAAACCAGTGCTAGGGTTAATAAATAAAGAGGCTATTTGGGCTTTTGTTATTTGAAGATATTTCACATCATCATAAGACATTCCACATGCATAATATTTCCTCATGGTTTCTCACCACGAATGAAATGCATTATGTCAGGTGGAGAGGGTTTCTACATTTGTAATTATTCCTGTCAATATTGTTGACATACGGGATAATCAAGGGATTTTCCTATAAACATCACAAATGCCCCTCAATTGCTCGAATTTTTCATGAATTAACTATTCAATTGATGGCTACGGAGGTGGTGGAGCATTTGGCATTTCTGCATTTTGATTCTCAGTTGGTGGATTTTCATTTTCAACTAGTGGAATTTGTGCATTTTTATTCTCAACAACCATAATGCCTGATTAAAGTTAAAAAATAATTAATCTAAAATTAGACAATATAAATGAAACACTATTTTTAAATCAAAATCCATTAAAAACATTCATTTTTTTAACAAAATCTATTTTGAACTCAATTGTTTCATAAAAATTCAATCAATAACCCTATTTTGAAAAAAAATCCACAAAAAACATTCATTTTTTATCAAAATTCATTCTCAATTCAATTTTTTCATAAAAATTCAATCAAAAACCCTATTGTGAAAAAAAAATCCACAAAAAAATTCATTTTTTTATCAAAATCTATTCTAAACTCAATTATTTCACAAAAACTCAATAAAAAACCCTATTTTTTTAAAAAATCAACAAAAAATGATATAAAATTATTCAAATCTAAATCAAAATTGAATCAAATCAAATAAAAATAAAAAAATTTACCTTTCCAAATCAAATTTAGCCTATATCGAATATCTATTACACGAAGAATGGATGCACAGTGCGCCCGCAGGTTCTTCTCAGCCGAATGACTTCAAAAAAGTGACAAAAGTTTTTAATATATGCTTTTTACAAATCAAATATCTGATCCAAATCAGATATCCAATTTGGATCAGATATCTGATTTGTAAAAATAGGTTTGGTGTTAGGTATGGTGACACCTGATATCTGATTTGTAAAAATAGGTTTGGTGTTAGGTATGGTGACACCTGAGCCTAGAAAAAGTCAACATGTTCTTTTCGCATTTTTTCAGTCAATGAAAGACGTTTTTTTTCGTCATTGCCACTTTTTGGCCCACCATTTACCTGGACATACCCTAAAGAAGGAATGGAAGACAGAAGTATTACTTAGATTTCTGCCAAAAACTTTTTTGTGGTGGTTTTTGCAGATGAAGAGTTAATGAAAAAGGTAGTGGAGGCTTGCATATGGCATATGGGAATACTTTCACTTTACATGCAACCCTGGGAGAAAATTTTTGATCCTACCCGGTTCAAGCCATATGATCAACGGGTCTGAATTTTCATATACAACCTTCCATTTGAATATTGGAATGGTGGATGCTTGGAAAAGATAGGAAGATCGCTGGGTACCTTGCTGGACCTTGACATGGACATTATAGATAGCGACTTATATAATTATGCAAGGTTGCAGATTGCCGCGATTAATACCATACCTCAATCAATAAAATTACAAGTGGAAGGAGAAATTTGGAACCAGGTTGTTGAAATAAAAGAGGATAAAAAATTCTACCTAAAATGTAGTTCAAGGAGGCACAATGAGAATTCATGCAAATTCGGGCAAGGAGAAAGGGAACCCAAGCGAGTGGCAAGTGAGAGTAATAGAATGACGAATAAAATGCAATTAGTTCCATATGAGACAAGTGCGCCGAAGCCAGGTTCAAAAGATTCTAAGGAAAAGGAATTTGTGAGGTCACGCGCGGATCAAGATGGTACTAATGGGCTCAAGTCACACCAGCCCCCAGAAGAAATAGCGAAATTGGACAATCAGAAAGAAGATCGGATGGGAAAATACATTTCTTTAACGGATTCCGAAGCTGAATTGGAACCTGAAGGTGAGTTAGATATAATCGATAAAAGAAGTATTACTCAAATTGCAATTCTGCATTTGGGTATGGGACAATTCAGAAAACAAAGAAAACCTCGGGGTAGAAAATCATTCAAAAAATTGAGGGAAGAAGAGGCAATAGTTAGAAATTATCCCAGCATCAAAGAATTTTTAAGTACCAAAGGAGGATCGAACTCCCTTGGGAAACAATGAAGCTCACCACCTGGAATGTTAGGGGCCTAATGGCCCCTGACAAAAGATGCCTGGTTAGGCGTCAATTGCAGAATTGTGTAAATGATGTAATTCTCATACAAGAAACCAAGTTGTCACAAACATAGGCAGGAGCATTTTTGAAATATATCAGGTCTTGGAATGGCTTCTTTCAAGAATCGGCTGGTGCTTCAGGGGCTCTTGGGTTAATTTGGAAGGAAAATGAGGTATCAATAAAAGTCTTGTGCTCACAAGTGAACTGGTTAGTGGCAGAAGTTTTTAGTTTGAGTCTCAACCTCCCATTCATTCTCATCAACATCTATGGCCCTATTGGAATGAAGGAGAAAGCTCTTGTTTGGATGGAGGTCTTGAGCTTCATCAATGATCACTCATGCTCAAACATGATAGTTGGAGGTGATTTCAATGCGGTTTTAGAGATCTCAGAAAAAAGTGGTGGGATAAGGTTAGAAACACAAGTAATGTTAGATTTCAGGAAGTTTGTTGCTTGCTTAGGATTGGAGGATTGTCAAACATCGAATGGAATATTCACATGGACCAATAGACGCAAGGATTTTATGGAAATATCAGAGCGATTGGATAGATTCATGATATCATCAGGATGGTGCAATCTCTGTTCAACCATCGAGGCTCGCATATTGCCAAATTCCATTTCGGATCATTTCCCTGTCAAACTAAACCTTTGTAAAGGATTGGACTGCCCAAAGTCAAAATTCAGGTTCATGAACATGTGGTGGCGTATTGAAGTTGCTGGAAACATGGTGGAAAGAACATCGCTTTGGAGGTTCAGCCAGTTTTAAAATCGTTAAAAAATTGCAGTATCTGAAACTTAAACTTAAAGATTAGAACAAGGACAAATTTCTGAATATATTCGCAGAAAAGGAAAGAGTGGAGGTAGAATTGCAAGCTTTAAATGAGAAGGTAATTAGAGATGGAATGAGAAACGAGGAATTTGTGTGTGAGAAGGATCTAAAGAACGAACTTGCATAAATACTCAAGAGAGAAGAAATATTCTGGAGGGACAAATCAAGAGAAGTTTGGATTTCAGAAGGTGATTCGAATTCAAAAAAAATTCATGCCTCAGTGTTGGCCCGAAAAGCGACGAACAAAATCAAATCAATCTACTCGTAGGACGACTCCTTAAAAAGTGGCACTATAGACCTAGGGTTAGAGGCAGAGGCATTCTTTAAAAACTTGCTAGGGGAATACACTAGAACATGTGGTGAGGGGAACATTCTAGACACAATAGAAAGAAGGGTGGATAGCATTGATAATGTCATGTTAGCAAAACCGATATCGTTGGAGGAAGTAAAGGCAGCCCTATTTCAGTTACATCCCGACAAGGCCCCTAGGCTGGATGGATTCCCTATTCAGTTTTTCCAAAATTGTTGGGGCTTCTTAGGGTCGGACTTGTGGCTAATGATAGAAGACTTCAGGAAGTCAGGGAGATTCGTCAGGGATATCAATAATTCAGTTTTAGCCCTTATTCCCAAAAAGACTGAATGTAGAACCTTTGGTGATTATAGGCCAATTTCCCTCTACAATACTGTTTATAAGGTATTAGCAAAAGTATTAGCAAACAGACTTAAAAAGATACTAGACAAGATTATTGCCCCTGAGTAGACTGGCTTCGTTCCAGGGAGGGAGATATCAGACAGTATTCTTCTCATCAATGAAGTTGTGCACTCGCTAAAAGTAGACAAATCTTTGGGCATGGTTATTAAGTTGGATGTTTGCAAAACATACGACAAATTCTCATGGGAATTTTTGTTTAAAGTTATGCAGTGCATGGGCTTCAACAATCATTGGTGTCTACTAATCAAACAATGTATATCCTCGGTGAGATTTTCTGTTTTGATAAACGGTTCAATGCATGGCTTGTTCGGGGCGACCAATGGTCTGTATCAAGGGGGCCCTTTATCCCATTCCTTATTTGTAATAATGGCAGAATCTCTAAGCTATGCAATCAAAAGGCACTGCCATCAGCATGAATGGAAGGGTATTACAGTGGCTCCAAATGTCGAGCAAATCACCCACACCTAATTTGCAGACGATACAACCTTGTTTGGTGAGGCTAGTTTGCGGGAGGCTAAATGTATCAAAGAAACATTGGATGAATACGAAACAGAGTCAGGGAAAAAATTGAACAAAGAGAAATCGAGAATATACTTCTTTAACACAAAGGTCCATCTACAGAAGGTTATTGCTGTTGTTCTGGGGTTCAAATATGACAAGCTCCCTGCCAAGTTTCTTGGAGTACAGATTTTGGATGGGGCTTGTAAATCAAAGCACTGGAACGAAGTTCTGAATAAATGCAAAACTAAGGCACTGTCATGGAAAAACAAATGGCTAACTTTGGCGGGCAGATTGACTATGACTAAATCTGTGCTCTCGACAATCCCAATCTTTACACTAGCCTGCTACGAGGCTCCAAAGAAGATAGAAGCGGGTCTAGAGAAGATTCTAAAAAGATTTTTATGGGAAGGGTCAAATGAAGTGAAGCGAATCCCAATTATTGGGTGGGATATTTCCTGCAAGCCAAAAATTGAGGGGGGTGCGGGTCTAAGGAGTATTGGAAGGCAAAACACTGCTTTGGGCGCAAAGCTAGTATGGAAAATGTATAGACAACTGGAGAAACTGTGGTGCCGCATAGCACAAAGCAAATACCTTGACAACGATTCTCCTTTTAGGATTTTAATGGCAGACACAATAAGGGGTGGCTCAACAATTTGGAAATTCATTAACAAGTGCCACCCATTGATTACAAGACATATAACATGGGGAATTGGAAACGACAAGCTGGCAAGGTTTTGGTCTGATTCTTGGAATGGCTATAAGAGCTTGGACGAGCAATTCGATTTAGAATTGGAAGTAGGACAATTGGAGAGAGAAGGGGGTACTGAAGTTGCCAGGTATTTTAATCTAGAAGAATCCTCAGAAGGTAGAAAGGTGAAATGGAAAAGTCTGCTACATTTGTATTTAGATCAAATGAAACTGAAGGCCATCATAGAAGAATTAATCAATCAGGTTGTTTTGATATCCAAAGAAGAAGATTCTATTGTATGGTGTGGGGCAAAATCTGGAGAATACTCTGCCAAATTGGGATTTCAAATTCAGGTGGAAATTGGCGCAAGAATAGATTGGCTTGTGAAATTATGCTGGGACCAAGTTGTGCTACCCAAAGCTGGTGCTTTTCTTTGGGTGGTCTTTCACAAGAGGTGCTTAACAATAGAACATTTAAAAAGGATGAGAATTGCAGGCCCAACTCAGTGCGTAATGTGCGAACATAATGAAGAGGATGTTGATCATTTATTTCTTTCTTGTCCCATTGTAATGGATTGCTAGGATTGGCTTCAAAATTCATTTTCAATACTAGGCCCAAGACAGGAGAAACTGCGTGAATTCTTTAACTCATGGAAGATGGGAAATAGTAATGGTCACTAGCACAGCCTTTGGGTGTTGGCTCCATCATTGGTAATATGGAACATATGGAAAGAAAGGAATAGGAGAATTTTCAGAGGCGAAGCACTTGAAAATAACAAGTTAATTGAAAAACTGAAGGTCGCAATTATCGAGGAGGCAAATAATAGGACAAGATTGAAATCCCACTCAAAGTTCACAAGATGGGATGACAAAATTCAGAAAGCATGGAATAGCTTAAGAAGACCAAATATATGCACGCCCTTAACAGAAAAGGTTGACAGAAAATTAGTGTGTTGGCAGGGGCCTATGGATCTTCCTTGGAAATTGAATTTCGATGGGGCAGTGAAAGGGAATCCCAGGGTTGCAGGGGCCGGGTGTATCATTAGAGACAGTATGGGTGAATGTGTCTGGGAAGCCTCCAAAAATTTAGGGGAGCGTTCTAATAATGTTGCAGAGTTTGAAGCATTGCTAATGGGAGTCCAATTATGTATCAGTAAGGGAATTACGTCAATCAAAATTGAGGGAGACTCAATGATTTGCATCCAAGCAATAATAAATGGCAGATCTCCTAGCTGGAAGCTTGATTGCTGGGTTGGTCAAATCAAGGAACAAATAGGTAAATTGGAACACTTTAAGTTAGGACACGCTTTTAGAGAAGCAAATAAAGCTGTCGATTGTCTAGCGAATGTCGGGGTAGGGAAAGTGGATGAGATTATCATCGACTCCAGGGTGGAATGTTGGAACAAACTTCAGGAATTGGTGGTTAGTGACTAGGAGAAGTGGCTAAGGTTACCCGCAAGGGGAGATGGATTATAATTTGAGTGAGCTAGACTGTCAATGGCAGGAGGATTCATAACTTGGTACGATTTTGGACTTTGTCATACCATACGGTTGATCTCTCTACTCGATTTCTTGTCTGTGTCAAACTGGTAATGGCGGCTTCTTGTCTCCTGCAAGTCACGCGTTGTTTTGGTTTGACAGACATGGCCTTGTGTTAACCGGCTTTGGCGGAATGGACCATTGAACCTTTCCATTCTCTGCGGGTTATATGGTCTTTGTTCGGCTATATTTGGCCCAAGGAATGGGTGTCTGAGGCGTCAGTAAGAAATCATAAAAGATGGTTTTTCAATTTGGAGTAGCCTGTGCTTGTGCTAAGGAGCCCTTAGCAAATCAATGCTATCGTCGTGTTCCAGAATAGAGAGACCTTCATAATGCATTTGTTGCATTAGCTTTGAAGGTATTAGGCATGAGTCAACATTGGTGCGATGGTAGAGTATATGAAACTGTCTGTGGAGCCCTGGTCGATGTTCATGAATCAAAGGAGTGGGTAGCGGTGCGGCTTAATAGGATTGTAGTTGGCCTCAATGTATTTGAAATTGCTAACACCACAATGGAGTTGAGAGCGAGTAGCTGGGTGAGTTTCCTGAGAGCATTCTTTGATCCGAATTTGGCCTTGGAGGAGGGGATGGAGGAAGCTGAGGCCAAGGTGGTAAAAAAATTCATGTCGGATGCTTGGGAAGTCTTCCGAGCAGGAGTTAAAAACAACAATATGAATGCTTTTTCCCAGTTTATGGACATGGATCGGGCGTGGATTGGTACTGATAGTCTAAGGCAATTAACAGAATTGGGGAATCTTCTGGCTATAATAAATCATAGCCTGGGGGTTTAGGAGGTTGCCTTTTGTTGGATACATTCTTTGCATATCCATTGGTCTGTTTGGTGTGCAGTCTCTTTTCTGTAACAGTATTGGTAGGAGTTCATTTTGGTGATTAGGGGTACCTATTGACACATAGTACATGGAAGCGATGTTGTTCTAAGTGATAATCGAAGTGGCCTACAGGCATAATGTATTTAGTTGGTATGTAAACAGGCATTACCCCCAGTTTTTTGGTAACACTTATCTATAATATATATATATATATTATATAATAAAAATTAATTATTAATAATAAATATAATATTAATATAAATATATATAAAATAATCATTAATGTATTATAATTAATATTAATGATAATATATTGTTAAATATAGTATAAAAATATTAATTATTAATTAATATTATTTAATAATTATTAAATAATAATTTATATTATATTTAATTTAGTCAATGAATGATATAGTTTAAAATAATTATATAAATTTAATATATATATATTGTTTTTTTGTTGGTAAGTGTTGTCAAGGGGACAGTTCCCATCAAAAGAGAGAATAGATGTATGCCCTTGCCATTAGGGGTGCAACCTATGACTACCCTCATTAGATAGTCCAAAACTACTGCTTACATAATAATCATTGAATCCTTTTCTTCGAAGATCTTAATGTCATTCAAATAGAGGGAAGAGATTTCTTTCACTTGACTTCAGTCCAATCCAAATCTATCTTGGAGGCAGAGACCGAATCAGTACACCCAACCTTATTTTTCTCTTCCTCATTGTGTATGGTTGTTGGAGATGTAGGGGAGACTTCAACACTTTCATGGGTGACCGAATGTGTAATCCTTGAAGCAAACAGGGAGGCTTTTGTAGTGCTTGTATCAGAACATTTTCCTTGCAAAATGGTAGAAGGAGAGGATGACAAAGTGTTGGCTACCTCCAAGGGTGGAGGTGAAGCAATAGTATAGACATCATTTGATTTTGAATCTGATTATGTCTCAAGATTGTTGTCATTCACCAAGGAGGACAAGATAGAGCCAAACTCTGAAACATGGGGGAGGAAGGAGTTGCAAGCTTTGAAGGAGGAGAAATTACATAGTGGCGAGATTCGGCCCCTTCCCACCATGAGGGTTTGTAAATAGGAGCTAAATTGGCATGCTCCCCAAAATGTCTTCTTTTACACTAAGCGGTACCATGGTATGTGGCAAAAAAAATTGGCATCTGAATGCAATCTTTTCATATTCTACTGGCTGGCACCATCGTCTCTTTCCAGCTTTAAGAAAAAAATTTGCTGGAAGACCCTTTGAGACATCCATCTCAACACATAAGTGTGCAAAAGTTGAGTTTTTGTAGTTGATTGTCTCCTTGGAGAGGTAGAGATATTTCCCCAGACTGTTGTCGATTGCTTTGAGACAACCAATTTCCTAGAACTACAAGGGGAGGTAGGGTAAACGAATCCACAGGAATGTCATTGAAAAATTCTCTATGCATGGATCGAATGAGGGGAACCAGGGTTTAATGCATAAAAAATTACCTTGGAAAAACCACATACCAATTTTGAGCACCATTTCTTTGTCTTTCATAGATTTGAATTCTAAGATGAAAAACCCTTTTGCACATGGATAGATACTGATTTCATCTTCCAAATAATCCTTCCAGTTTGCATCAATCCATGACTGGAGATCATAGAGTTTAAGGAAAACCTTTGTGAATCAACATATCAAAGCATGATCCACCAAATATTCTTCCCTGCCACAAGCAAAGTCATCAAGATAGGTCTCCGGAGTAGAGGATGAGTGTCAAACAGCAAAAGGGGGACTCAATGGGGTGCTTCCTTGAGACAATTGGTGATCAGAATTGCACGTGGTAAATCCAATATCCTGCAAGCTAAGGTTTCCCATCACCCCATTATGAATATTGCACAGTGAATGCGAGCGCACGACTAAGGCATCCACAAAAATTTTCTTGCCTCCAACAGTGCCTAGATTCGGATTGCTAGCCATCACTATGTGAGGAAGACTATCGACAGATTTATTTTTTCCATCTTCCAATCCCATACCACCATCGCTTGCACTCCATGAGCTATCCAACGGGAGAGCAAAAAATGGAGGTGCTTGTCGCTCCCCACCTACGAATGCCCATGCACAAATTCCTTTATATTCGCTTTAGGGCTTGACAAAACTGACTTCGCATACCTGACGCCCTCCAAGCCATGGTCTGTCACTGAGGAGCGCACGTAGAAATCCTGATCGAAGGTCACAGTTGTGAAGGCTTTCAGAGCAAAGGGCACCATTTCATTTATTATATAAATTTAATATATTAGAATAAATAAGAAGTATCCATTTTTTTTTTTGAAAAGGGTTTATTTTTAGATGGTTCCAAGAACATAAATAAAATAATAAATTACATAAACATTTCATTAATATTTAATAATTAATCAATATTTAATGTTTATGATAATCTTTTATATTAAATATTTTTTAATTAAAAAATAATTATTAAATATAAAATAAAATATATTTAGTATTAATATTAAATATATTATATGTGATGTATCTTGCTTTTTGAATCAATGGAGTCACCCTCTCTCGTGACAATTTGTCAAAATATATATGTGTGTGTGTGTATTATATATGATATAATAAAAATTAATTATTGATTATTATTAATAGTGAATATAGTATATACCTTTATAAAATAATCATAAATATAATATAATAAATATAATATATTATTATTGATAAAAAACTAACATATTATAATTAATATTAATGATAATATATTATTATTTAAATAATATGAAATAATTATTAAAATATTAAATATAGTTTGAACATATTAATTATTAATTAATATTTTTTAATTATTAATTAATATTTTTTAATTATTCAGCACCGCCGGTCACGTTAAAAAGTTTACCAGGCGCACTGCAGTTTATAGGGGGTCGTGCTACCCGATTCCTGCAGTCTAAAAAATAAAAATAAAAATAATATATATATATATATATATATTTTAATTATTAAATAATAATTATTAATATATTTTTATATAATAATGATATTAAAATAAATAAGCAATAATATTATTATTATCTAATAATTATTAAATAATAGTTTGAATAACATATTGCTTATTAATGATAATTATTAAATCTAAAATAATACTTGTATCTTCAAAAATGGCTGCAAAATTTCAACCCATTGGAACATCACCCTTATAGCTCCAATGTGGTTACACTTATATAACCTTTCATACGAATACTGGTCAGAAAGTTGTATTACAAAAATTGGGAAGGTAGATTCATAAATGCAATCGATCCTTCCGGCGGGCTTGGTGTTCTCTAGAAATCAAGTAGAATTAAAGTGGAAGTATTTACATCCAATCAGAACTAGATGAAACTACAGGTAATGAATATCCAAACCAATTCATTTTTTTAAATTCATAATGTTTATGGCCCCACAAAACCTGAGGAAAAAAGGTTACGATGCGATGAAATCTCTCGGGCCCTAAGCAATAGAAGGGTAATCCTTGGGGAGATTTTAATGCCATCATGGGCTTAAGTGAAAAATTAGGGGGTTCTCACAAAATTTTATAGGCCCAGAAAGATTTTGTGAAATTCATTGAGCAAAATAAATAATAATATAAAAATATATTAATAATTAAAAAATACAAAAAGGATTTTACTAATATTGGCAAAAGGATAGATAGATTTCTTGTGTTTGAGGATTGGTTGCTAGGTAATCTTTTATCAATCTCCTCCATTTGGCCAATAATAATTTCGGACCACTATCTGATTGAACTCGCAATCAATGAAGAAACAAGACCAACAAGTGGACAATTCAGGTTCGAGAAAATATGGATGAGGGCAATAGAGTTGCTTGATCTTCTAAGGCTCTGGTGGACGAAACCCTTGAGGATCAAAGATGTTTATCTTTCAGAAAAAGTTGCAAAGGATGAAGGAGCACCTAAAAAATTGAAACAAAACTTCCTTCAAAAATATTTTTGAGGAAAAGGAGTGTATTGAAGCGAAGTTGGCTTTGCTTGGGGAAGTCATCCTAAAAAAGGGGATAACGAATGCATAATTTGAAAGCGAGAAGCTCTTGATGGTGGAGTATAATGAAACTTTGCAAAGGGAAGAGTGTTATTAGAGGTTGAAATCCAGAGACACGTGGCTTGTAGAAGGCGATACAAACACAAGATTATTTCATAATTCAACCAAAGTGAAACATAGCTGGAATAGAATCTCTCACATCACACTCAATGGTGGTGGTCATATCACAGGTGAGCTAGATATTCAGAAGGTGAGGTTTGATTTTTTCTCCTCTTTGTTGGGAGGTGATGGTGATGCAAAGCAACTAGATCTTAACATCATCAATGACATTGAGCCAACATTAAAAGAAGAAGATAATGAATTTTTGCATGGAAGGATCTCAAAGGAGGTAAAATTGACCTTGTTCCTAATGCAGCTGGATAAAGCCCTGAGTACAAATGGCTTCGATGCTTTCTTTTATTAGCACTATTGGGACTTCATGGGGGAGGAGATCTATGAAGTGGTAGAGGAGTCAAGGAGGAAGAAAACACTGGACTCAAATATTTGAACAACACAAATATTATAGTGTTGATTCCCAAAATAGAAGATTGTGAGTCCTTTGTTGATTATCACCCTATAGCTCTATGCAATGCTATATATAAAATCATCTCCAAAGTAGCTTCCAATAGGTTGAAGTGAATTTTTCCTTGTGTTATCTCTGTCGAACAAAGTGGTTTCATACCTGGCAGGTGCATTGTTGACTATATTATTATCGCTCATGAAACCTTTCACTGGTTGAAAACCTCTAAAACCAATGGCATGGTGGTGAACCTTGATATGAGTAAGGCATACAAAAAAGTGTGGTGGTGTTTCCTCATGGCAATGTTAAAAAAGTTTGGTTGTGGTGATGAGTGGCTAACTTGGATCTACAACTATATCTCTACCCCGAGGTATTCAGTAGTAATAAATGGGTCCCCATGTGGCTTCTTCTATGGGGAAAAAGGGCTACATCAAGGGGATCCTATATCACCTTTTATTTTGTGTCCTCATGACAGAAGCTTTTAGCAACCATATAAGTAAATTGAAAAACCAAAATCATTGGTGAGGCATTGAAGTTACGAATAACATTCCAACCATTACATATCAAATTTTTGCTAATGATACAATTCTTCATGGAAGAGCCATAGTGGAGGAAGCAAAGGTCATGAAATTGGCTCTGGAAAAGTACTACACTCAAGTTGGTCAACAAATAAATCCGAAGAAATCAAATGTCTACTTTATAAATACCCCAAGGGGATTGCAACAAAGAATCTTATCTAAACTAGGATTCAATCTTGGTCAACTTCCTACCAAGTACTTGGCTATCCCCCTCTTCATAGGTTCGGTGAAATCCAGTCTATGGGAGCCAATGATTAACAAATACAGTTTGAGAATCAATACCTGGAAAGGTCGATGGTTAACAATGGTAGGTAGAGTAATAATGATGAATGTTGTTCTTATTGCCATCCCTATCTTTATGCTTTCATGCCTCGAAGCTCCAAGTAAAGTAGTCAAAAGGTTGAAAGGTATTCAGCGTAAGCTATTTTGAGATGGATCTCATGAGAAGAAACACATTCCTTTGTTGGATTAGGACATGGTTTTAAAACCAAAGGAACAGGGTGGTGTCGGTGTTAAGGATTTTAAAATTCAAAATCGGACCTTGGGTGCCAAGCTGTCTTGGCAAATGTTCAAGAATCTAGAAGCTTTGTGGGCCAAAAACCTAAAAGCCAAATACTTGGATTCTAATGAACCCGGTCAGATTTTAATGATTGCTAACCCCCAAAGAGGCTTGGATGTTTGGAATTTCATTCTAAGTTGTAGGGAGGTTGTTTACAATCATTTATCTTGGCAAATTGGTGATGGTAAGTAGGCTTTGTTCTAGGATGACTCGTGGAATGGTTATCCCACTCTCAAGGGCTTTCAGGCCTAGCAAAGGTAATTGAACCATCGAAGGAAGCATTCAGTGTACACATCAGGGATTATATGAATGTGTGAATGGTCAATGACCAATGGGTTTGGTCATGGAAAAGCCTTGATGGGCTTCAAGCACACATGAAAAGCGAAAAGACACATCTTAATCTCAAATGCCCCAAACAAAATTATATGGTGTGTGGCCAAGATGGAGACTTACTCTACCAAAGCAGGGTACAAAATTTAAAAAATGACTTGGTGATGATCTCTTTTCCTAAGCAGTTATGCTAGGGGAAAATGCATTACCAAAAGTGAGGGCCTTTTCCTGGACTACCCTTCATGAGTGAATTCTCACAAGGGATACCTGTTGAACCGTATTGGGATCTTCAACCCTCATTGGTGTGTTTTCTGCAAGAAAAGTAATGAAAATATCCATCATCTTTTTGTCGAATGCAAATTTACTCAATCATGTTGAGTAGCCTTTCGAGCCAAGGTGGAGTGGTAGGTTCCCCTACCTAATAATTTAAGGCAGGTGTTTGACTCATGCCCCATGTTGAACAAAGGGGTTGCTTTTGAAGGGCTTTGGAGTGAGATTGGACTGCAATGATCATATGGAAAATTTGGAAGGAGTGCAATGCGAGAATCTTTAAGAAGGCCACACACCTCTCAGGCCTTATCTCAAAGATTGAAGTTGGCATCAGTGAACATCTAAATGGTAGGCTCAAGATGACAAAGTATAAGTACTTCTCAGCGTGGGAAAAAGGATGTGTAAAAATTGGAGCCTTTTGAACCGCCCTAAAGGCCATCTTCAGAAAAGTGGAATGGGCAAAGTTAAGACTAAATGGATCTTGCACCTGAAGGGGAGGCTAAAATTGAATTTCAATGGAGCCTCTAAAGGCAATCCAGGGCCGTCTGAAGTAGGATTTGAAATTAGAAATGAAGTTGACAATATGTTAGGGGCTTCAACAATTAAGCTGTCATGGGGAACCAACAATGTAGTTGAGTGTGCAGCTTTACCATAAGGGGTTAATTTTTGTTTCTAAAGGCTAGAATAATGAAGACACATAGGGTGATTTGGAGAAGGTGATTTAGAGGTTGTGATCAAATCATTTGGGGCAAATAATGCTCTGAGCTAGTATTTGAAAATGTGGGTGGAAAGAATTAATCATAGCCTAAGGGGTATTCCTGACTTTAAACTTTGACATGTTTATAGAGAGGCGAATAAGGTGGTCGACCTTCTCTCAAAGCATGGCATTGAGCAAGACGAGGAAAGGATTTTCTCAGGTGACTCAAACAATTGGTTAGATCTTGAAACTCTTGTTAATGAAGAAATGAGTTAGCCTTAGGTCTCGATGAGCAGATTCTATACTAGTGGAAATTAATATGCAGGTGGTACTAAATATCTGGCCTCCTGATAGATGTAAAAGTCTCCATGGTCGTTGGTTTTCAAACAAAGCTGGCTATCTAGCCCCCAAAAGGACATGGGGCATCTCCCATGCACCTGCATACTTGCCCGCCTGTGCGCAAAACCAACAGACTGACGACTGTATTTGTCAGAGTTTTTTTTACTATGCCGGTTGCATCATGCATGGATAGCGCTGAATCATTTTCAGTGCGGGCTTTGGAAACTATGCTATTGTACCCTGAATTTTACCCGTGGCAGATATCGTCAGTGTTGCATATTTTCACGCAACGTTATCTTTTTTTTTAAACCATTTTTTTAATGCCTTAATAAGACTGTTTTGACTTTTATTAGGAGTGTAGGTAAATGATTTTTATATCTATTTTATTCTATTTTTAATATGAAATTTAAACTGTAAAATTTTAAAATAAATTTAATATATTTATTTAATATATGTATTTTTTATTTATTTAAAATATGGAACACAAATTAATTGATATATAAATTTTTTTAGTGTAAATTATAAATTGTAAAATATAATATATAATATAAAACATAAATTTAAATGTTGAATTTTAAATCTAATAACAAAACTAACCTATTCTTTAAATGTTAAAAAGTATATTTTATATATAGTTTTAAAAAAAAATATTAATTAAATGTAAAATAGATAGTAATGAAAATAATAATTAAAAATAGATAAAAATAAATAATAAACTTATCAAGTGAATATATATGTAAATAAAAAATCATTTTTTAAAAAAAGTACTATAAAATTAAGATATATTTAATATAAAATATAGAGTATAATTAAAATATAAAAATATAGTCAATAGTGACATAATATGATGGTTAAGTTGTTCTTTGTTCTTGCCACCAAGGTTCAAACCCGTTTGGGATATAATTGTACCTCACCATTTATAGTTCATAGTTTGGGATCAAAAGCGTTTACCCCTTAAAATAATAAAATATAAAAATATAAATTTCCAACATAAATAAAAAATTAATATAAATAAAATATAATATAATTCAAAGTATATAGAAAATAGAATTAAAATTAAAATATATAGTTTAATTTAGAATATGTAATTAATTGGTGAATTTTAAATCTAATAACACAACTATTCTTTCAATATATAGTAGTATATTTTATATATAATTTATAAAATAATACATGAATTAAATTGTTCAATTTATTTAATATATTAACATGTGACAATAATATATTTCTAATATAATAACACCTAACAATTGTTAAAAAAATTATATTAATTAAAATCAAATTGTTCAATATATTTGTAATATAGATTTAATTAAATTAAATTTTAAAAAAAAATTAATAATGTAAAAAGACAATTAAAGTACAATGTAAATACAATATAATATAATTCAAGTCAAAAAAACTCTGACAAATACGGCCGTCAGTCTGTTGGTTTTGAGCACGGCCGGTCAGGTATGCAGGTGCATGGGGCATCGGATGCCCCATGTCGTTTTGGGGGCTGGATAGCCAGCTCCATTCTATACTAGTGGAAATTAGTACACAGGTGGTACTAAATGTCTGGCCTCCTGACAGATGTAAAAGGCTTCATGGTCGATGGTTTTCAAACTGCCTTAGCTCAATTGTAGCGTCATAAAAGAGGGGTGCAGGTATATGAAGTGGTGCGCGTGAAATCACTTTAGTCGTGGGAAGGACAAGAAATATCCCGAAGCAATCTGGGTAGCCAGGGCTGCTTGTTCGTATAGGGATGCTTCTGGATCTCTTCTCTTATATAACACAAGCAGGGAGTCTCAAGCTGAACAATGGTTCTAATTATGGAAATAATGGTGGTGTGCAGGTGCTATAGGTTGTTCAACCAGGTGTAAGAACCAGGCAAAGGATGTGGCCCGACATCTTAGAGATTTTCACGTCGATGCAGCTCTAAAAGTGATTTTTGCTCTAGATAAATAGCTGAAGGAGGGTGTTATGTGTGACGCGGTTGATGCTTCACTAGTGGACAACAAAGAAGGCTTGAGCGAGGCTTTGGACACATTTAAGGAAGCCATTGAAAAGAAAAATCTTCAGGGGTTTCTAGACTATGTTGTAATCGAGCACAAGGCGTCCTTGAAGAGTATCAGGTTAGGAGGATGGTCAAACTCGAAGTAGGGCTGATCACCCTGCTCTGACTCTCTGTGTACTGTAAAGCACTGTATCTTCTATTCCAAAGCAATGAAAAAGCGCTACCCTCACTGGTAGAAATTTGCGTAAAAATAATTATATATATTTAGTATAAATATTAAATATAGTTTGAACATATTAATTACTAAATAATAGTTTAAATATATAATATATTATTATATAATAGTGATATTAAAATAAATAAACATAAAATTATTTTATAATTAATTTTTAATGTTTATTATAATATTTTATATTGAATTATATTAATTATTAATTAATATTATATAATAATTATTAACTAATAGTTTATATATAATGATATCAAGTTTCTACAATTATTTTAATGAGTTTGGTTTTGATTGTGTGATAATTTATTATGTTTGGATGATCCATCATCGATGATCCTTCAAATATCCGATGATGGATCACAGAGTGTGATCCGAAACGTTGATGCAAAAATGATCACACAATCAAAACCAGAAACCATTGCAAAGAAGTTTATATATATTTAGTATAAATATTAAATATAGTTTGAACATATTAATTACTAAATAATAGTTTAAATATATAATATATTATTATTATATAATAGTGATATTAAAATAAATAAACATAAAATTATTTTATAATTAATATTTAATGTTTATTATAATATTTTATATTGAATTATATCAATTATTAATTAATATTATATAATAATTATTAACTAATAGTTTAATTATATTAAATATAGTCTAAACAATATATTATATATTAATGATTGATTGAGAAGATGGCGTTTGCGCTGGGCTTGGCTGGGAAGGCTTGCAACATGGTTGCAACTTGCATGCCTTATATACCTGGTGCATGTGTGGGATGAGTGCATATCAGGGTGTTTGAGGGGGTGTAGTGTTGTGGGGTGGGGTTCTTTTTGCATTCGGGGGGCTTTTTATTTGTTTTAATTTTTCTGTCTAATTTTTGTTGCCAGCGGTTGTTATTTGGTGTTGAGCCTTTGGAAGGTTTGTTGGTGGCCCAATGATTGTTGGTTTTGTGTTTCTCTCAATGTTTTTGTGATATATTCTTCACTACCTCCTTGGTAACTTTGGCTAGGCTCGGTGGAGTGTGGTGGAGTTCTTTGCTTTTGGATTTCGAGTTTGGGGAGGTATAAGGCAGTTTCTCAAGTACCTTCGAATTTGGCTTCACGTGAAGCTTTAAGTTTGTCTCCTAGAATGGATTATAGAGCTTCTTTATGTGTTGTTAGCCCGTCTTCTTCAAGACCTTTTGATGCTAGTGAATTTATGAATAAAGCTTCAAGGATGGAGAGAATGGCTTTAGCTGGGTGTCCTTGCATTCCAAAAATTAATGGTTTCTTGGAGAGGAGAAAAGATAGGTTTGTTCTGGTGATTCAACCAAAATCAATTGTTGAGGATGTGGAATATTTTTCAAATCATACCTTGATTTGCAAGTTCATGGGAATGTGTGTCTCGCTCCCATTCTTGGAGGCATGGGCTCAGGGGGCTTGGGCTTCGAAGGGTGAAATGGAAGT
Organism: Sequoia sempervirens; assembly: GCA_007258455.2. Lineage (NCBI taxonomy): Eukaryota > Viridiplantae > Streptophyta > Pinopsida > Cupressales > Cupressaceae > Sequoia > Sequoia sempervirens. The sequence goes on along the minus strand of VDFB02170596.1, from coordinate 45,705 downwards.
GATGTTGTTAGTGAATAGCTTCTTTATGGTCATCTTTAACTGCATGATTGATCACAATAAAGTCTTTGAAGGCAGGCCTTATTTTCATAACCATATTGGTTTATTCATCAAACCTTGACACACTAGTTTTAACCCATCGAAGGAGCTCCCAAATTGTGTTTCAGTGTGGGTGTGCCTCCCCTGGTTCCCAGTTGATTATTAGAGAAATGACATTCTACAAATGGTTGCTCTACTTCTAGGGAAGCTGGTCAATCCATCTCAACAAATGTAGGATAGAAAGGTAATGAATTTTTCTTGCATTTTTAAATTGAGATTGGTTTGTGTAACCCTCTTCTAGACTCTCTAGAAATTTGTATAAGGAATTATTCTTGGATGCAACAACTAGAATATGAGACTCTTCCTTTTCGATGCTAGTTGTGCCATGAATATGGTCATTTGTAGCATAGATGTCCCAAGACAAGATCTTCAGAGCCTCAATCTACTCATCCTCATCACAACCCTCATAAGGTTGATAAAGGAAAGGAAAGGCTTATATTCCTGATGCAGTTACAAATAATGAGGGTTTTATTCCTATTAAGCCTCACAACAAGAATCATGGAAAAAATAGGTCTTTTAAGGAGAGACAGGAAGGGGAAATTTTCAATAGATTTGATGTGTTGGGTGACCTTAGCCAACACAAGGTGAATCCGAGCATGACGACTTTGGATCAAGGTGTCTTGGAGATGGTTTAAAAGGGAAATATTTCTATCAACCTTCAGAATACATAGGAAGTGGTGCATTTCAAATGGATACTGATTTAAGTTTGGTGGATTCAGTGGCTCCCACCCTTGTAACTATGAAAAATATTGAGGAGGATAACTTTCTCCCATTGAAAATGGTGTTCGATTCAGAGGAAGAAATAAGGCTTCTCCTTTTTTGGGGCTTCACCTAAAAAATATTAAGAAAGGGGCCCCTGATAAGACTTCCAAGGCAGGGAGAAAGAAGGACCTAGAGAAAATTAAGTTGATGGAGGAGACATTGGTGGAGTCAAGACCTGTTAAGACTCTTGATTCACACATTTCCAACCCTTAGAAATGATTATCCTCTCATAGAATGTAAGGGGCTTGAACAATGGAACTCAACAAAAAGTTGTTTGTGACTTGGTAATAAATCATTCTCCTGATGTTCTTTTCATTCAGGAAACTAAGCTATCTATTGAGAATATGTGTGGTTTGGTGTCAAAGCTTTGGGGGCATGGTCAATGCCAATGCATTGGGGGCCAAGGTAATTTAGGGGGTTTGGTCTATTTATGGAATCCTTTGAAGATCTTCCCCTCTTTGGTGGATGTCCTCTAAGTCTTCTATTTTCGTGGTTGCTTCAAGCCTAGAAACTGGAGAAATTGTTCTTCTTTCCAATATCTATGCTCCTACTAATTTGCCTGGTAAGCAACGTTTGTGGTCTCACATCTGGTTGATTTAGATTCATGCTCCTATATACCCTTGGATTGTTGCTAATGACTTTAATGCTATTATCAATTTAGAAGAAAAGAAGGGAGGAATTTTGAGGTTGGAGCCTTCTACTTTTCTTCTTTGAGATAATATTTCTACTTTGAATCTTATTGATATTAAGCCTACCAATGGATAATTTACTTGGAAAAATAAGAGATTAGGGGAGGATTGTATTGCTAAGAAGATTGATAGGTTCCTGGTTTCTTGTTTCTAGATTGGTGGATCTTGGTCTACATGTTCTAATATTTTAGACTGGAGGGGTTTAGATCATTGGCCTATTAAGTTATATGCTTCATTGTCTTGTGTTGCTTGATCTGCCTCTTTCAAGTTTCAAATTATGTGGCTATGGGATCCCTCTTTACACAATTATGTTGTTGAATGGTGACATTTGGGTAGACCTGCTTTTGGCACAACTATATATTTTTTTGCCAAGCAGCTACAATATGTGAAGTATTAGCTCAAAAGGTGGAACAAGCAATGTTTCAACAACATCTTCCATGTCAAGGCTATTGTTCAGGATGATATGGATGCTATCACTTGTGATATTAGGGAGTTTGGCCTTTTTGAGGACTCTCTCAAGGAGGAGGCAAGGGCTTTGAAATTTTTAGAGTGTGAGTTGTGTGAGGAGATTTACTAGAAACATATCACTTGGGTTGATTGGTTACAAGCGGAAGATAAGAACACTACCTTTTTCTTCAACTCTATGAAGGCTAGGAGACAGGGTAATTCGATCCCTTTTCTTGTAAAATCCAAGGGTGAGGTTTTATCCTCTTTAGATGATATTTCTAGAGAAGCATCATAGTACTTCGTCTCTTTATTTCAGGATGACTCCCCAAATGCGTTGGAAGATGAAAATCATGTCTTGTCCTATATCCCTTCCTTGGTTTCTATGGAAATGAATGAGCACCTCTTGGGCTATATTTACTTGGAGGAATTGGAGGCCATAGTCTTTCAGATGAAGAATGGGAAAGGCCTTGGTCTTGATGACTTTCCAATTGAATTCTTTTAGGAATTTTGGGATATTATAAATTTGGATTTATTAGAGGTGGTTCAAGAATTTCAAAGGAACAAGCAAATGGTGAGGGATATGGATTCCATTTTCCTTTCTCTCATCCCTAAATGCAAAGAGGTTGATAGGCTAAGTCTGTTTTGACCCATTTATCTTTGTAATATGGTCTATAAAATTCTTTCCAAGTTGATTGTTGAGAGGCTGGAGCAGTGGATAAGTAGGCTTATTTCTAAGGAACAGGGGATTATGTGGCAAATAGGCAGATCTTGGATGATGTGGTCATTGCCACTAAAACTATTCATTCCATAGAGGCCTCTAAAGAAAAGGCTATGTTCATCAAGTTGGATATGGAAAAGGATTATGATAGAGTTAAGTGGTCTTTTTTGTGTAAAGTTCTTATTGCTTTTGGTTCTGTTGAGGAGTGGGTTTTGTGGGTTACGAGTTGTGTTTCAACCACTTCCTTTTTAGTTTTAATTAATGGGGAATCATCTTCCTTATTTGGGGCCTCTAGAGGTCTTCGAGAAGGGGATCCCATTTCTTTGTACTTATTCATTCTTCTAGCTAAAGGGTTGGGGAGAGTTATTAAGAGCAATGTGGAATAGGTTCTTATCCAAGGTTCAACTTGGGGAAATGGTTTACCTCCTCAATATCACTTGCAATTTTTTGATGATACAAATTTTATGGGCATGGTCAATGTCAGAGAGGCCACCAATTTTCTAAAGGCTTTAGAAATTTATCTTGTTGCTTCTAGGCAAATGATTAATGAGGTTAAGTCTTCTATTTTCTTCTTTAACACTTTAAGGCTCATTCAACAGAGGATTGCTCATATTTTGAGGTTTTAGATTGGTTCTTTGACTTTGACCTATCTTTCCATTCCTATCTTTGTTGGTACCCTCCTTCGAGACACTTGGAAAAATATCTTAGACAAGTTTTGTGTGAAGGTGAACCATTGGACTCACAAGTGGCTTTATTTTGTTGGTCGGGTTCAACTTCTTAAGTCGGTGGTGGAGGCTCTTTCCTATTATAGGTGTATGCTCCAGGTGGCTCCCACTATTTTATTAAGGACTTGGATTCTTTGGCCAAGAAATTTTTATGGGATGGAAGTTTGTCGTCTTCTAGGTGGAGCCTTGTGAAGTGGGATATTGTGTGTATTATGAAGCAATTTGGTGGTCTTGGGTTGCAACATTCTACTTTGAGTGGTGTGGCAATATTTTCCAAGCTTTATTGGAGATGGTGTTTGGAACAAGATCGTGCCTAGGCAAGGATTATTTCCCACAAATATCTCTACAGGATACCGAAGGAGGAGGTTCCTCAGTATTTGCTTGTGGGGAAAGGTTCTATGATTTGAGAAACACTTAAAAAAGGTGCTAAGTTGATCAAAGAGGGCTTGTTCTAGATATGCAATAAGGGATCTGAGGCTCTCTTTTGGTTTGAATCTTGGGATGGATTTTCCCCTATCATGAGTAGGTATCCTAATTTGCAAAATCTTTGTTAGTGCTTCTTAGAAGTTGGTTGGTCTTGAGTGGCTGATTTTAAGACTTCTTACCTCTATGGATGTTACACACCTAACCTTAACTATGTTTTAATTTTTACTTTTGAAGTAATTAGTAGATGATTACAGATGATTCAATGATATGATGTTTAGTAAAAATGTCTACAAAAATCAATGTTTTCATGAGTTATGTTTATTTGACTATAATTGACATGTGTTTAAAAGTTGTCAAGATGTGATGATTTCATAAGGATTATGAAATGATTAATGATACACTAATCTCAAGTTGGTGATTACAAGTTGCATTCAAGGAACAAATTTTCACCCCTTTGAGAAAGGGAGGGAGAGCGTCATCAAAGAGAAAGGGTATAGATATAAGGAAAAGAATAGGTTGTCGACATCTTAGGTCTAGTGTTGGTGCAAAATGGTGAACCTAGTTGAGTTGGGTAAGTGATACTTAACCCTTTTGGTCTAAGTTTATTTCTTGACTCGACAAGTTGTCGATGTCATTTAAATTCTTTTTCAAGTTGTTTAACGTCAACCTAGTCATTTTGGGGAAAGAGACTTTGTCAAGGTTGAACATTAGTTGTTTTGCAACTCAGACAAATTTTTGTCAAACATGTCACTTCTTATGTTGTAAATGAGTTTATGTTATGACCTCAATTGCATAATTGGTATAATTGATAATATGTTTCTTGTTAGTAGTTTTGATGTCAAATTCCAGATTTCATCTAATAGGAATCGACGCAATTTTCTTCTATTGATGAAGGGGAGAATATCTCAACCCTACCACTTTTTTTGTGTAAGTTTATGTCACATCATTGTAAACCTTATTGGTATTAATACAAATTTTTTTATATTATTATTATGTAAACATTCTTGAGCTAAGATAAGCTTTATTAGGAGTGGTCTTTAATTACTAGTAACTCCATTTATGATTTCAAGCCGTTGAGTAAGAGATTTTATAGGCTTGTTAACAATGGTTAAGATGGGAATGATTGTGAAGCTAACCCTTGGATCTACATGAAATTTCATGTTAAGATAGTTAAAGGAGTGGCCCTTTTTGTTTGGGGTATCTAGTGTAGTGGAGGAGCTTTTTGTTAAACAAAGAAGTGATCTTTAAAGACTCTTCGCTTCACTTCTAGGGCATGCTAATGTAGCTAGAGTTTAGGCAAAGTTTTTGCCTATGATACCGTGACTTAATAGTGAAATATTTTAACAACCTTGAGTTCAGTTACCCACAACTAAGTGTGTAGTTGCTTAACAACTCTTAAGTGGAATCATATTGGACTTTAAGGGAAACTATTATGGGAGGAATGGTTTTGGTTATTGAGGGTAGAGTTTATAGCAATCTCAAAAGATAGAAGTTAGTTATTGGTTTTTTTTTTTAAAAAGTGTAAGTAATGGGCATGGGTAATGGAGATTGAGCTTTTAGAAAAGAAAGTATTTTTAACTCTTAAAAACACAAGCAATGCCTCACACTTGCAACTCTAATGCTGGAGTTACAGTTAATATTTTTCTATGCGAAACTATGCTATTCATAGAGTGGGTGCTAGACTAATAAAGGGGAGATGGAAGCTTATGCATGTAATTAAAATGTTCACAAAAGTTTTGAGGCACTGAAGAGTCATTAGGATGGCTTAAACGATTAACAAAAGATCTATTTTTTATCAAGTCTAGGTACGAGAATTCACCTTAACTTTAAAACTTCTTTGTGTCAATCAATTGAAGGTAGTTCAACAGATCAATAACAATGAATGATGGGTCTTTTCCTCTCTATCTCTATGAAACACTCTATGGGCTTGTAATCTAAATCTTCCCTTTTAAACAAGTGAGTGTTTATCCTCCTATAGCTACCATGCATACGCCTTCCTTGTCTTTGCAGTTGTATCAAGTATACATTTCTTTGAGACCATATTAAGCATGCTTGTATGCGAGGATAGTAGAAACCATGGAATACATCATTCCTTGTTCATAGGGGATTTGTTTATTGCTTATTTTGTACCCGAAATTGTGATCATTCTGATGTATAGATTATTAGCCACCTTGCAAACATCTTACTTATGCTTGGATGAATATCTTTACCCTCTTTCAAGGCTCTAATTTTGAATATAAATAAGGACTTTGACAATGGTTGCTAAGCCTATTTTCACCTGCCAACCGTTCTTGCTTAAAAGTTTTAAAAAAAATTCAACAAATCCATTTTGTGTGTATCCTACAATCAGTGCATTTCACATCAGTTCTTTTCTTCAATGAATATGTTGAATTAGATGACTCAAATAGACTCATACTAATCTAGGAAGAAGAAAAATGAGTCTAGAGTATGGACTCAAAAAGGAAGACATTATAAGTCAAGTGAATTATCTATTCGAAAACAAGGATAGATCCATAGGTGTATCTAGCCTTTGGAAGCATATATTTTCTATTTTTCCTTAAAGGATATTTTAGTGAGGAAATAACATTATGTTACTGAAGTGACAATGTTGCATCATGATTATAGTTTTTCCTTATGCACAATTGAGTTATGCATGCCATTTTATAAAAAAAATCTAGGGTAAAGGGTGTACCAAGAATGTGAATGCCCAGTTATCCTTTTGGATAGCAACTATTGCTTATGCTAATTTATCTCGAGAAAGAGTATTTTAGGATAATGTTATTTAACTAGCTCCAGAGTATATGCATACAAGAAGATTGGAAAGTTATTGTACTCATATCATATGTGTATTAGAACTTATTTAGTGCTAGGTGCATAGAAGACATAGTTATCCCAATTGCTCGACATCATTATTATAATCATCTATGAGTAGGGTTTGTTTGGAAGTTGAAAATCCAACACTCATGATTGATGTACTTGTGATTGAACTGATAAAGGCTTATGTGGCAACTTTATTCAAAGGAAGTCATATTAGACTTCTTAACTGATCCTAATTGAAAGTCGGTAGACTTAAGGAGACTAGGTGGCCAGATGTATTTTATTGTCTTTTTCTATTCAAACATATTTGGGTTGATCGAATGAACTTAGTCAAAACACTAGTTTGAAATGAAAGTATTGCCAAGAGGTCTAGGAAGACCTAGAGGTATTTGTTCCTTTGTTTTGTTATATCAATGGAAAACAAGGATGCTTAATATTTCCACATATTGGATTAGAGAAGTTAAGCCCTAGTATTAAGACCAGAAGGTTTTGGGAAACCTACATTTTTTATGTCGAATGTGACATTGTTATATATATATAATGATTGACAATGAAAGGTTGTGAAAACCATAGAATGATACAGGAAGAGTCTTTGTAATACTTTAAGAGATTCTATGATAATGTTGAAACTCATTTCAATGCATCAAAGATGTTTGGTGTTTGCATCTAGAGAGTAAAATGACAAAAAGTCATAAAACCTAGAAATTGCAAGAATGCAATAAGGGACTCTTAAAAGGTTAGAAATACCTAAATCTTTATATTACATGTATATCCTGGATTAAGGAATAGTTCTAAGTCCGATTGGCTAGAATGAATTTTCAATTCAAACAAGTTTGTGTCTAGAGTACCAAATAAAGTAAAATTATAGGATGGGATAGTTTCTAAGATGAGTCGGAGGTGTGTGTCTAGATGGAATGACCAATCAAAATGATCATACTTAGCTAGAAGGGGTCTAGAGTTGTATGGTCAATTGAGTTTTGTAGGATAGATCACCAGGACTTAGATGGAGAAACTTGATAGTTCCTTATATCTATACCCTTTGTGAAGGGAAGGGCCACTTCCAGTTAGGAAGTGTGTGAGGCACCACTTGAGTCTGCGGTTGGAGGAAAAGCACTCAGATGATGCTCCCCCTCTATAGCAGAAGATTCATCGAGGCTTGTGAAGATAGATATCAACATTCCTGATGCAGTGAACTCCAGATTATGGAAAATGACAGTTGAACTTATGAGGTAAAACTATTCTTTTTACCAAGAGCATTTTATGTAATATAAATGAAAAGTGTAGGGACTTCTCTTTGATTGCAGCTGTGATTATGTATGATTTCAATTTTGAAATTATCTAGAAACTTGTACTTTATTTCTTGTGCTTATGCAAATGTTATTTCAAAAAAAAGAAATTATCTCTCATGTTTACTAAGTTTATTTACCTTCTAGTAAATTCTTGAGTTTACTCGAGTATTAACAGGAAGGATGTTAACATATGGTATCATAGCTAACTAGGTTCAATGCATGGACCTATGAGCTCATTATGAGAAAACTCATTAAACATTTAGTAGATTGGCTAAGGTTGAAACTGGATTGATACAAAATGGCATAAAGAAAAACCAAGGAAACTATCAAGAAGACTATTTTTCTAGCACTTACCCAAGTCAATGGCTAAGGGAAAGCCAACTGAGGAGTTAAAACTCCAAGAGCAAAACAATTTTGCTAAGGTTGCATAGTGGAAAGATTTCGAGACTTGACTAGAAAGGTAAAACCTTGGTCAGTTACTAATCAGACTAAGAGATCGGGTAGAGCAGTGCCTATATGAATTCAAGATCAATCTTTTTTCTCAAGAACTTAAGGATGGGAAGATCTAGAAGTAATCAACTAGGTGTAGGGGCATCTGAGTGTTGAAAATCCTTGAAATTATATCAAAGACACTTAGATAAGATGGGTTCTAGTCTAACTTCTAGATGACTTGGAATGAGCCAAGTGGAATAAATGGATCATTAAAGGATGAGTAGTGATATACTGGCATAGAATAATTTAAAAAAAGGTTGAGAAAGTTAAGTACTTGTCTTTTTGGTAGAGCTAGAAAGTACAACTGCATTGGTGAATCTAGTTTTCACCGAGATATTTAGTCAAATTGTTTAAGTTTTAACAAGTAACCTATTCAATGAGGTAGGGAATAGTGTTTTGGTTAAGTGGAATGAAGGGAAGAAGTTTATGTTCCAACTATAATCTTTGTGCACATTGCTATAGCACAATCTTATAATATCATCTAAGCAATGAACAATAGATACTCCAAGAAATAGAAGTGGATGTGTTATAACCTTTTGTAATTTTATTTTTTTAGCATGATGAAAGTAATAAGGGGCTTATTTGTTTGATGTTCCTGAAATACAATCTTTAATCACTATAAGATTTTGGAAAATCTGACTACAGTGCAACAATCTACTCCCTTGTTAGTGACTTAGTCACACCACGTAGTGCATAATAAGTGTTCCTCTGGATTTTTGGTAAAATTCCTTTTAATACTGGCAAGGAATGTCATTGTTTTATTTCTTTATTTTGAAATGGTCTAGCCACCAAATTTTGAAGATTGTTTATTTTATGGCCAGTTGGTCAAAATTTGATTTATTGTCAAAAATGAGCTCATTCTTTTGATTTATTGCTGAAATTAATACTATTTATATTTTTATATTGAGTTAAGTTATTGTGGTGGCTATATAAGAACATTTTGGTTATTTACTATGTTTGATGTAATGTTCATCTCTATGATGTCTTGGATGGGCCTCTGATGGATTGTGTAAGGGAGTAAATTGTAGAAAATGCACCTGGTATGTCCTTAACCTTATAGAAGAAAGAAACCTTGTGTGGAAGAAAATTAGTTCCAAACCCTTTTAGGGTTATATAATTAATATGTAAGCTACCAGAAGGAGGTCTTATGCTGATATCACCTTTCAAACCTTTTGTTATGGTATGTGGGTGGACAGGTAGTCTAGTAAGCCCAGGTTAATAGTCTCTCCAAGTCAAGCAAGGTGATGAACCATGACTACGTTCATTGTGAAAAATATATTTTATAAAAACTATGGGCATAGTGAGTGTTGTTGCCGCTACGTGCACTCGTCAGTTCATCATACTCTAGACACTTAACTAACCATAGTTGTCATACTTAGTAGGAGGGTATACTTAGTAGTGTGACATAGTTGGTTAAGTGGGCCTACACACCAGAGCTCAGATGGCAACTAAGAGTGTATTCAACACAACCTTTTGTTGAAGGGTAGGACTGCTTTGAGGTAGGAAGTGTGCAGGGGGACCGCTTAAGTCCATGGTTGGAGGTAAAAATAGTCGGGTGATGCTTTCCCTCTTATCAATGGCATGTCGAGTCTTAGAGGATAGTTGAACTAGAAAAGGGAATTCTGATCCTTTCTCTTGTATTTACTTATCAACTTATTTTAATGATGCATGAATTAAATGAAATTGGTACTTGATGAATAACCTTTTCAGCTAGAAAAGTGAAGGTTGATATTACTCTTTGTATCTTATATGATGAATAGTGGCACCTTACTCACTTAATTTTGTTAACCTTTGGTGAAATTCTCTTGGTAAACTTGTGTTAAAAGTAGTTGATTGCTACACATAGAAAGAGTATCCACCTTTTATAGAGTTTGTTATAACAACTTCTATAATTCTGCTATCAAGATGGCTCCATTTGAAACATTGGACAAAAGAAGATGTCAAACTCTTATAAGTTGGGTCAGCTAGAAGATTGGATTAGCATTAGTCCAAAAATGTTGTCAGAAATGGATAAACGAATCAAACCAATCAAAAAATTTATCTCAGAGGACATGACAGGTTGATATTGTTGGTAGTTGGTTGTGTGGATGTGTTGGGTCTTGGTTAGGTGTTGTTGGTTGGGTTATCTTGCTTTCTTTTGGGTGCCTTTATGGACCTTGATTTCTTTGTACTAGTGATTTACTAATATTAATAAATTTTTACCCTTTTCATTCAATTTTTTTTATATATTAATGATAATTATTAAATCAAAAATAATATATATTTAATATTAATATTAAATATATTATGTCTCATTATGAAAATAATAAAAATAAATTATTAATTATGTTAATAGTGAATATAGTATATATCTTATATAAATATATTATAAAATAATAATTAATATTAATTATAATTAATGATAATTATCATTTAATTATTTTATTTTATTTTTTTAATTTATAAATATTTTCTTTATTTTTTGGTTTTTAAGTTTTCTATTTTTTATTTTATTTATTTATTTATTTAATTTTTTTTTTAAATTTTTTTTTAATTTTTATTTTGTTTTCATACTTAAATTAAAAATATTTTTAGCTCTTGAATATGTCAAAACTGCTAAAGACTTCAGGAAGGGTTTTTCATGTGCTTTGAAGCTATGAATGGTTTAGAGGTTTCTAATGATAGAACGATCATAACAACTATGCCTCTTTGTCTCCATGAATCTCCATCTTTTCCCAATCTCGATGGACTCTCTATTGGCCACGACGGTTTTAGTGGGACTTTTGCGGTGGTGCAAATGTGATCCACCCAGGTTGCTCTTATTGTTACTTCTCATGACATGCCATTGGTGCATACCTACTCCCTGGTTGCTGGTAAAAATACTCCCACCATGCCTTCTCTTCAAGTCCACAATGGGGGTCCAATGCAAGGATTCGATAAGCCTCCAATTTTGAGCCCTAGTTCATCCGGGGCTTCAAAATTTTGTTGCTAAAAAAATTCCATGTCATGTGACTCAGTATCTCTCTGTCCTAATATTGGGTCTCAAGAATCGACAAACTCTAAGCTTGGGGACAACCTATCATTTAGGGATATGCTCTTTGGTTCGATTCAAGAGAAAAAAAATTAAATCTACAGCTTGGGATGCTCGACCATTGAAATAAAACTTGGTCTCCAAAAGGCACAGGATCTTTAAGAGTAAACCCTCATCAGAAAGGAATCCTCCTCTCCTATTCTAGTCTTTTTAGAGAAGCTCCAAAAGGAGGTTGATGTTGGCAAATAGTATTTTGCATCTAACAGTTTGATTGGCTAGTTCAATCATCTGTGGCCAAAATTACTAGATCTATATGACTAGATCTCATTGGCATGACAACCCTCACTCAAAGGTAATGTAGAAGTCTATCCTTGTGCTCAAGGGTTTTTTTATTGTGGTGTTTGATTGCATTCAAGATCAAGATGTCATTTTGCAAGAGAAATGGTGTTGGGGGCAAAGCATACTTCTCAAATCATGGTTTCTAGATTTTAACCTTGCTACTGCATCTTTCTCTATAAAACCTATTTAGATTTTCCTTCTGAATATTTCATTACAGTAATTTACAGATTGTTTCCAAGTGGTTGGGGACTCATTAGGAAGCTTTCTTGTAGTGGATTCAAACATAACTAACTTCATCCACACAACTTTTTCTCACATCCTTGTTGACATTGAGGTCAAAAGTGATCTCCCCATGGATATCACTTTCAAGTTTGTTGATCGCAGTTGGACATAACTTCTAGATTATGAAGGTTTACCCTTTTGATGCAGGAAGTGTTTTGAAACTGGTCATATGGCCAATTCCTAATCTAGAATAATTAAAATTTCTGATCAACAGTCCTAGTGGAACAATGCTTTACCTCATCATTACTTAATCAAAGCATCATCAAAGGTGGGGGAGGAAAAGGATGAACCTTCTTAGAAGCCTGCTTTCTCCCCAATTTTTGAGACTATGAAAGGTACAATACTTCCAGCTACAAAACCTTGCACAAAAGCATATTTGGTTTAAAGGTAGCATCAACAATCAGATAGTCTTTCAAAAGTCAAGCCTCAGATTATACCCTCAAATCCAATTGCTACATCTTCACCAAAGTGTGATTGTAAATCATATGCAATAAGTGGTGGAAGTAATCCATAGGTTTCATCTCAAATTGTAGAACCCATAGAAATGCAAAAGAAGGAAGATGGGGAGGACTGACAAAAAGTACAAAACAAGAAAAAGAAAATCCTCATGAAAAAATTGAATAGGATTTAAATGGATTTACAATTTCCCACCAAATCTAGTGGATAAAATGTAACCCAGAATGAGCAGATTTGTTGTACTCCTCTAATGCAATACTGCATATTGGCCATGCTAGCCATTTATGTATTTTTTTAATTTTAATCAATAAAACTTTTACCGATAAAAAAAATGATTATTATCATTTAAATAATATGAAATAATTATTAAATTTATTATATAACATTAAATATGGTTTAAACATATTAATTATTCATTAATATTTATTAATATTTATTAAATACTTTTATATAAATATATTATAAAAATAATCATTAATATATTATAATTAACATTTTAGATAATATATTATTGTTTAAATAATATGAAATACTTATTATATATTATATATATTATTAAATATAATTTGAACTTATTAATTATTAGTTATTATTCTTTAATAATTATTAAAAAATAGTTTAAATATATATGATAATAAAAAGGGTAAAAATTTATTCAATCATTTAAGAAAGTAACAAAATAAAACTAGCAGGAAATAACAAGAGGCAACAAGGCCCAATTAGCCACCATAAACTAGAGAACAACAAACCAACCCCCCAAGAAAACTAAAACCCAATCACAGACCACCCATATCATCTTGAATCAAACTTTACAATTTATGAACACATTAACTAGGAAGCTGCTCCCACTCATCCACCTTCCAATCATCTCTAAACTCAGAAGCCAATTTAGACAAGCAATCAAAAACATTGTTCCATTCCCTAGGAATATAAACAAAAGACACCCTCTCAATCGTACTACACAACTAGTGAATTTGTTGCACAATAGAAGACAATTGCCACTTCACCTCATCAATGCTTTGCTTGTTTAACAAATTTATCACAAATTTTGAATCAAATTCACAAATGATCTTGTGCTAGCCAAGGGCACAAGCTTTTTCTAGCACTGCAAGAATAGCCAATGCCTCCATGAAATTATTAGTCTAGATAACATGATTCTTGAAGAAAAAGAAGAGGGCAGCCCCAGAAATATCCCACCCTAACCCACCCACACAAGCATAACCCGGATTACCTTGGGAAGAGCCATCACTATTAATTTTCAAAGTACCAATAGGAGGCAGAGACCACTGAATTTTCCTTTTGGGTGTCTTCTTCCAATGGAGCAAGCCTTCTTCAAGTTGAGACCACTTAAACCTAGATCCTGAAACACCAAGTAGCCTCCTCAGTATTTAGGGGGGCCTCAAACTCACACTTAGCATAAATAGTCTCCTAAAGCATACTGAGAATACATTGCCAAACTTGGGCAACCGCCAACGTTTTATCTTGGAAGATCCTACGATTCCACTCTAGCCAAATTTTCCACAGAATGCACAAAGGCTAGTTTAAATATATTATAGATCATTATATAATAATGATAATAATTAGTGTGTATCGAGGCGAGGGGCCTAGCTTGATTGGCTAAAGCATTTTGTTGTGTCGTGCTAGCATCACCAGTCACATGTAAATAAGCATAGAAATACAATATGACCAAGGGCAATGTGTCTAATATGACAATGCTTTGGATCCGACTACCTCTTTTTATATTATTTATTATATTTATATAAATAATAAATTACATGAGCATTTCATTAATATTTAATAATTATATAATTCAAATTTAATGTTTATAATAATATTGTTTATTGAATAATATTAATTATTAATTTAAAAAATAAAAATAAAATAAAATTTATTGGTAAGTTCTATCATATGTGGGGGTAGAGCCCATAACACTATTGATTAGGGTGTGGTCGGTGTATTTCAGAATGCTATGTGACTAACGATCAGGGTTTCTGATTTATTATTATTTGGTACCTTATAGTGTTTGTATTTGTGCCTCTGATTTAATATTAATTATTAATTATTAATTAATATTATCTAATAATTATTAAAAAATAGTTTAAATAATATATTATATATTAATGATAATTATTAAATATAAAATAAAATATATTATATATCATTATATAATAGTGATTTAATTATATATTAAAAGTAATTGATAATTATTATTAATAATGAATATAGTATATCTTTATATATATATTATAAAATAATCATTAATATATTATAATTAATATAATATGAAATAATAATTATATATTATATAATATTAAATATAGTTTGAAAATCCCTCATTTATGGGGCTGGGGAGGTTAATCTTCCCAAGAATATTCAAAAAGACATAAAATGGAATCCACCTGAGGAGGGATGGATCAAAATCAATTTTGATGGGGCTGCAAGAGGCAATCCCGAGATGGCAGGGGTTGGGTGTGTGGCAAGAGACCATTAAGGCAAGGCAATAAAATTGATAGGGAAGAAAATTGAGAGCACAACAAACAATGTAGCAAGATTTCAAGTGGCTCTACTTGGACTAACAATGGGTAGAGAACCAAAGGCAAACAAAGTGCATTTATAGGGTGACTCTCAAATAGTGGTTAATGCTATAAGGACAAGCCAAATACCAAGTTGTAAATTACAAAGGTGGTTGATGAGGATTAAGAAGGCTTTGGGATAGTTCAAGGAGATAATCATTTCACATGTACATACCAAGAAGGGAATGATATTATAGATGAGGTAGCAAAGTCCATAGTGGACATGCCTATGATGTATGAATGGTGTTAACTCACTTGTGGATTGGCATGCATTTCATTGCCAATCTAGGATATGCTTACACACCCTAAAAAGACCTTTAACTCGCATGAAGGAAGTACATGATAACACTTCAATGCACAAAGGGAAGGATGGCCACAACTTAAGATAATTATGGCATGAGGGCTATATCAAAGCACAATGGGTGAATGTCGCAATGTAACAAAAAACAACAAGATGGATACCTATATCTATCATAAGGAAAATGTCATTTTATGGAGATGTGTTAGAGAGATTATTGATGGAGGTCTTTAAGACATGGGTGGGTGTGGTCATTCATGCTATTAGAATGGTGTTAGAAGATGATTATTTGTGTGACAATGGCCTATATTAGGTGAACACGAACATTGTGTCCATGTTTCTCGCCATGCTCTTGGATGCAAGGGAAGCTAAAGAAGTGGTGGTGTTGATGAAGAAATTAGTTTGGTCGAAGTGGTAGGGTGGGATGAAGGGATACCTCAATATCATCATTTCTAGGAGGGGTCTCTTCCCAAATGGGAGATCGATGCTTAAACTTGGGCTATGCATTAATGATGGGCCACTCTAGCATTTCATGGTGTGGGATCTGAACATAGATGTGGTGGCAAGATGACACCAGGGAAAATTGGGCATCAACTTCTCGAAGGGGTGTGTGCAGGCAGGGTGTTGCGACAGGTGATGGTAATTGGAACTTCGTGTTGGAGCCAAAGGGTGAGGATGGGCTGGGGGAGCATAATGATGCAATCTAATTGTGAGTCAAATATTATGATGTAAGGTGAGCCAATTTTTTCCATGACAATGGCTCCGCAATGTGATAATGCCCATAGTTAAATAAGGTGTAGGGTTAAAGCAGGTAGTTGTAGTGAAATGGGTTAAGCCATTTTTTCCTGTTGGCTCTGGTAGTAGGAAATAGATAAATGGGGCATTTTGGAAAGATGATGGGCTTCAAAATAAGTATTAATAGACCTATTTAGAGGTCCTCAACTATATTTTTTTACAAAATCAATACATGGGTGTGGCCCCAATGCGCCATGTTAACTTATCAAAAAAATTAAAAAATATATAGTTTGAAATTATTAATTATTAATTAATATTCTTTAATAATTATTTAATAATAATTTAAATATATTATATATAATTATATAATAATGATAATAATTACCTTGCACCTTCTACTTATCTCATGATTTAAAGTATATCATTGGGCCTTGCGGATTGTAGGGAAGTAAAGTTTAAATAAAAGTAGATTATAATCTAGTCAATAAATAATACATTTTAGAATAATTATATAAATTTAATATATTAGAATAAAAAATATATTATTCAATATTAATTAATAATTAAGGAAGAAAAGGTTTTTTTTGGATGGAGTGAAAAATAGGTACATGGGTAGATGATGCAAAAGTGGAATGGCCATTATAGAAGTCCAAAAATAATGGTAATGGGGAGCAATGGCA
>VDFB02170596.1:0-28771 GCA_007258455.2 Sequoia sempervirens | reverse complement strand
ACATATATATAATTATAATTCTATATAAATTTTCACAGTTTATCCAAAATATCTCCTTTTACAATCTTCTTAAAATTTTGATTGTATTTTATAGCAAAAATCTTTAAATACGGTCATATGGCCATCAAATTTAAGTTCTCATTTAAAAATATATGTATATTAATATTAAAATAGGGTGTTTGACCGAACATTCCAAGAATGTTCAGTCGAACCCATTTAATAGAGTTTTTTTAATTGCATGTAATGGTAGTTCGGTCGAACCCTAGTTCAACCAAACCTTTCCAAGATGTTCGACCGAACACATATTCGGTCGAACCCCTCTTTTTTCACCCTTGCTTCCTAAGGCACCAGGATTGTTGAAAATTTTGTGTTTCGAAGCTCGATTTCAAAATGAAAATGGAGAAGATCTCAAAAACCCAACTAGTATCGGGTTCCCCTCAAAACGAGCTATCCAACGAATATAATTTTAGTATGTTTTGATTATATTATCTATCTATTTTTTAAGTTTTATTAAATATAGGTTTTTCACTGAAAACAAAACTCTTTATTCTGCACAAGTGGAAAAATAGAAGATTATAAAAAAAAAAATTTTAAAAATATGAGTGCACCAAATATTGAGTCCTTGATCCAACAAAAAAAAATTGATACTGCTCTGATAAAAGTTATGCATTATATGAAATTACGGCTATGCGGTGTCATTTGATTGACTTCAAAACTTGATTGAAGAAAAATATTCAATAAAAATATCTAACCAAGTGGAAGCACTAGATATTGGAGTTAAAAATCTAAATTTGAAGAATTGGAATTTTTATCCTTCATGGAAAAAAAAATTTATGTCACTTTTAAAAAATGTTGCTTGAAAAAAAACCAATTTTGGTGGGAGATGGAAAAATAAGTGCAATCTGATTCCAAAAAATTGAAAAAAATATTTTTAGAATCTACAGACAAAATATGACAAGACTCTAGTTTACATCATCTTCAAATTCCTTATGGTTTAATCGCTATAGGTGCCTGAATGTGGAGATTGTGTTAAAAAAAAAAATATCAGTGTCTAGTTAGGCCAAAAAGTGTAAACCACTATTGTGGGATCACCCAGCACTAAAGCAATACCAAGATCAGCAAGAAGCAACAGAATTGGTAGCCCAACAACAAGCGTTGTGGGAACAACAACAAGCAGAACAACAAGCATTGTTAGAATAGCAACAAGCGCAGCAGCAAGCGCAGCAGCAAGCACAACAACAAGCGTTGTTAGAACAACAAGCACAAATCCTAGCGCAACAACAACAAGAGCAACAACAAGCATTGTTCATCCAAAAGCAAGTAGAAGCCTACTTCACCCGCCACAATATATTGATACCATTGAACAATGCACCAACCAATCCACCTATCCAAACCATGATCGTGATACCCCAAAACACCTTCATTCCACCCCCTAACCCACAAGATGATATGACAACACAACTCAAGTTGCTCTCGCAACAAGTGCTCGATCTTCAATTAGGCTGGACAACCAAAACGTAGAGCAACTTGTGTCCCTATCCATTTGATAGGAGCTTAGACATGAAACCATTCCCTAAGGGATTTGAAATCCCTAAATTTGACAAATATCGAGGGATGGGAAACCCTAAAGATCACATCAAGGAATTCCAGGTTCATTGTATGGAGGTTAATATGACGATACTTATCTGATGCGGCTATTCCCTAGGAGCTTGGTAGGCAACACTATAGAATGGTTCTCTCGCTTACCCTCAAGCATCAAAACATTCTAGGAAATCAGAGACGAATTCATTAGAAACTATGCATGTAACATTACAATGGATGTTAGTCTCGAAGAACTATACGCTTTGAAACAAGGAAAGAATGAATCTTTTGCTTCATTTCTTCAACGATGGTGATCCAAGGCCAATTAGAGCAAGTGGACCATGCCAGAAGAGCAACAAGTCTGCACAATCATCACCAACTTTGAAAGCCGCTTGTCATTCCACCTCAAGGTTCAGGGAATCACCACCTATGATCAACTAATCTCCAAGGCGCTTGGCATCGAAAGAGCCCTTGCAACCCAACCCGTCAAATCAACATCATATCATGAACAGCAAAACAATCGCCCACCATCAAATTACAATGATAAACCCCGTACATGGGCGAGAAACAAGAATATCACTAATGATGGCGTTGTCGATGCCAAGGTGGTCATTAGTGGTCCACGCCAAAATACACCCACACCACAAATCCAACCACAACGCCAAAACACTCATCACACAACATACCAACCCAATAATCCCACCATCAATAACATCAACAACCAAAGAGGACCACCTCAACGTAAAACATACCCCAAATGAAAATACACTACTTTGGGGGAACCACTTGAGGACATCATGAAAAAGCTAATCGACGAAAAACTCATCCAAGCTCCTACATTTGAGAATTATCAAGAACCTGATGTCAAACCTCCTTGGTACAATGAAAATCAACTATGTGAGTTCCACAAAATCAAAGGCCACACCACAAACAATTATATGAGACTCAAGAACATCATCCAAGATCTCATCGACAAAAGAATCATACATGGGAAGACTCCATCGAATCGTGATCTCAAAAATCTATACTTAATCCATGCCAAATCATGGGCAACAAAGGGAGTAACAAGGATAAAGGAAAAGGCAATGTAAATTATGTATATGCAATGGTTGTTGCCAACCTCAATGAAAACTGCATGGTCATCACCATCAAAGGCGCCCATGCCGAAGATTGGGGAGTCACCACAAGAGGCAAAAAATTCACCATCGCAGGATCATCCCAACCCAATAGAGTCCCTACATCAAGAGTCGTTCCGTATAGCTACAATGTTGTAGACCAACTCAAAAGAATGCCAGCACACATCTCCATCATGGAGTTGTTCAAAATCTCATCAGAACATAAAAAGATCCTTGAGGAAGCATTAGCCTCATCTATCATCCCCGCAGACCTCAATGCAGAACAATTCCAAGCTATGGTCGAAAACATCATAACACCTAATCTCCTTACGTTTTCTGACCAAGATTTTCCCGCCCAACCATCTCACAATCGTGCACTTCACTTGGAGGTCATTGTGAACAAAAGAAAAATCAAAAGGGTCTTGGTGGATGGAGGTGCAGGTTTGAACATCTGTTCTTTTAGTCTCACTGGGCGCTTTAAAAATATTAAAGATATCAGAAGATTCCATTGATAAAAGGAAGGGCATCACAATCATAGCATATGATGACCAAGAAAGAGTGTCTTAGGGCACAATTAAGCTCCCTATCCAAGTAGGGCCAACACTCATGGAAACCACATGTTAGGTCTTGGACCTCGAATTGCCATACAATATTCTCTTGGGACGCCCATGGATTACTGCGATGAAAGTCATAGCATCAACCTTCCACCAATGTGTGAAATTCACACATAATGGACAAGAGGTCACCATCCATGGATATCCTAAGCCGTTTTCATACTACAAGAACCTTGAAGCCAAATATTACAAAATCCCCCAAGTGCCAAAAAATGATGAGGGCCCATCCACATCATACATCGATCCCGTCACTCTCACGTCCACTTCTGCGACAGAGACACCCGCCATTCCCACCATATCTGATATCAAGCTCATCATCCAGGAGGATGGTTGTGGAAGTTATAGGCTCCCTAACAATGATTTTGTGATAGGAGAGTTACCACAATCTCCAAGATCACGAGGACGCCCACAAGAAAATCAAGCTCCCACATCACAAACCTATCCTCAAAATTATCCTGAATTCACAAGGTGGGGAGACCTTGGCCATGAGGTAATTGAAGCAGATCCATCAAACATGTTGTATCGAGATGAAAGACCGACACCTAAATTACCAATGGATGAAACAAGTAGAGGCCTACACATGATGCTTGCGATGGGCTATGACCGAAATCAAAGACTAGGACAAAATGACAATGGGCTCTTAATACCAATCATGCCTGAGATGCGACCTATAACAAATCTTGGTCTTAGATGTACCCCTCTGAGAATAACCATACGTGGCCAAAGTCATCCGGTTAGAGCCGCTAATGTTTCTCCTCAGCCAGTCCTAGTACAAGTGCACTCCCTAATACCCATAGGGACAGACATGCATAACTTTATCACTTAGCCCTATATTAGTAGCGATGACAAAGATACCTTATCCAACCTACCTAGGTTATTCAAAGATACCACCCTGTGTATGATTAGTACCATATCCTTTGAACCAGATAGTCAAAATCACGAGATCCACTTAGTCTACCCCCAACTGATCGACTATGACCAACGCGGACCACCAGTTCTTGATACATTCAAAAATGATGAAGCACTCAAAGAATTCATGGGGTTGAGGGATAACATTCCAGATGGAGGTCACAAGGCAGGATTCATAATGGAGTTGGACACACAGGCCTATTACGGGGAAACGATTGAATCCTTCAGTTGCAAAAGTGAGAAACTAAGAATCATATCCAAGTCCTTGAGTGAAAACCACACCGTGGCACTCTCTAACAAGAAAATAGTAAAAATAAAGGACGTATCCAACGATGAAAACCTCTCTGAGGCACCTGAGGATGAAGGATTCAATCTTCCCCTAAGAGCTATTCATCAAGAGAAGTTAGCAGTCTTGGTCGAAAAATGCAACCCAGTCAACCTAGGAACAGAGGAGACCCTGCATATCACATTTTATGTAGAATCACTATTATCAAAAGAGCAAGAACTCCTAGCAGCATTCCTAAGGGAAAGACAAATAAACTTTGCATGGAGTTATGCTGATATGCCAAGACTTGATCCAAATATTGTGGTCCACCACCTAGTAGTATATCCAGATGCAAAACCTATCAGACAGAAGCTTCGCAAAATGCATCCTCAAATCGCTTTGTTAGTCAAAATGGAGCCCAAAAAGCTATTAGATGCTAGATTCATCTGACCAATTGATTATGCAGAATGGGTATCGAAATTGGTACCTGTTTCAATACCTGATGGAGCTATCAGAATCTCTACAAATTTTAGAGATTTGAACAAAGCATGTCCCAAGGATGATTTCCCACTTCCCAATATCGATATGATAGTGGACATGACAGCAGGGCATGAGATGTTACCACTAATGGACAGATTTTTAGGATACAACTAGATTATGATAGCAAAAGAAGATCAACACAAGACGGCTTTCATTTGTCTGTGGGGGACCTACTGCTGGAACATGATGCCATTTGGTCTAAAGAATGCAGGAGCAACCTATCAAAGGGCCATGACACTAATATTCCATGAAATGATTCACAAAACAGTCGAAGACTATGTCGACGACATCCTAGCAAAGTCAAGAAAAAGACAAGATCATATAGCAACCCTAAGTGCTATCTTTGACAGATTAGAGGAATACAAGGTCAGACTAAATCCCAAGAAGTGCGTCTTCGGCATACAATCAGGTAAACTGCTAGGATACATAGTCTCCATGAGGGGTATCAAGGTGGATCCAGCAAAAGTCAAAGCAATCTTTGAGATGGAAGCACCAAGGAACTTAAAGCAACTGAGAGGCCTCCAAGGCAAGCTCCAATCCATTAGAAGGTTCATAGCACAATTGGCAGACAAGAAAAACCCATATTCACACTTTCTCCACAAGGGGGTATCATACAAATGGGATAGAAAATGCGAAGAGGCAATCAACAAAATAAAGGAATATCTACTGACACCTCCAGTGTTAATGCCACCTATCCCGAGAAAGCCATTGATCTTATATGTGTCAGCAACATCAATAGCCCTAGGAGCTCTTCTTGCTCAACATGATGAAAACAGAATAAAAAGAGCCATATACTATATCAGCAGGACAATGGTCGGTCACAAGCTAAATTACTCATTCATCAAGAAAGCTTGCCTCGCAGTAGTGTTTGCATCCCAAAAATTTAGACATTATATGCTGGCACACAAGATAAAGCTCGTCGCAAAAATTGATCCCCTCAAGTATCTCTTATCCAAGGCAATGTTAACTGGCAGAATGGCAAAATGGGTCATGATATTATCAGAATATGACATCAAGTATGTAGAGAGGAAAGCAATCAAGGGACAGGTTATTGCAGATCAATTAGCAGAAGCACCTATGTATTCTGAGAATCCTCTTATATTTGAATTTCTAAATGAATCCATCTTTAACCTCAACGTTGCTGATCACTAGAAACTATACTTCGATGGGTCATATACACAACATGGATCAGGAGCTGGTGTCTTCTTCATCACCCCACAGGGGGACTGCATACCAAGATCATACAAACTGGCATTTCCTTGCACTAACAACATAGTGGAATATGAGGCTTTGACAATAGGTCTCAAGATAGCAGTGTAGTGGAATATCATAGCTCTCAAGGTCTACGGCGACTCACAGTTGATCATAAATCAAGTTAATAATGAATATCAGACTAAGGATGACAATTTAATCCCATACAAAAAATTGGTGGAGACTCTAAAGGAATCCTTCATTGACATAACATTTGAGCAAATTCCAAGAACCAACAATAGAGCAGCTGACGCCATGGCTACAGTTGGGTCTCTATTAGACATCCCTCATAATGTATCGAAATATGAATTTATGATCGAGCAGCTTCTCGTTCCCACATTCGAGGTACCAGAATCAGAATATGTGTGAAATCGTTGGTCTTGGCAATCCTTGGTATCATGACATCTATACATATCTTCAAATAGGAGTCTTACCCGCTGACCTACCATCGAGCCTAAAATGAACCTTTATCAAAAAGGCATCCAGATATGTCATCCTAGGTGATACCTTATACCGTAGAAGCATAGAGGGTACTTTACTTCACTGTCTAAATGCTGAGGAGGCATTAACTGCTCTAACCGAGGTTCATAACGATATTTGTGGCTCACACTCGAGCAGAATAACCATAGCCAAGAAACTGTTGAGGTTGGGGTACTATTGGCCCACAATGGAGCAAGAAGCACATGATCATGCTAAAAGGTGTTTACAATGTCAACAGCATGGGGACCTCATCCATGCTCCAGCTCAAGAGCTTCACCCGATCATCAAACCATGGCCCTTTTCACAGTGGGGACTCAATCTCATTGGGAAAATATTGCCCACCTCATCCAATGGCCACAAATTCATTATAATTGCAACTGAGTACTTCACAAAGTGGGTGGAAGCCATACCCATGACCTATATCACTGGAAAGTAGATCTCAAAATTCATCCTGAACTATTTCATATGTCGTTATGGTGTCCCACAAGCCATTATCTTAGATAATGGGACACCCTTCAAGAACTAGGAGGTTCACGACTTGTGCGATAAATTCAAAATCTAGCATCACTTCACCCCGTATTATCCCCAAGGCAATGGCCAAGCAGAAGCCATGAACAAAACCATCGTCAAAATCCTCAAGAAAACAGTCAATGACGCAGGTTGTGACTAGCACTTGCAGCTTAAGCCCACCCTCTGGGCTTAACGAACCAGCATCCACACACCCACTGGTGCCACCCCATTCTCCCTGGTCTACGGATCAGAAGGTGTACTACCTATTAAGATCGAGCTCCCATCCCTTAGAATATCACTGCAAAAGCTCATCACTGATGAAGAATATTGGGTTTCAAGACTAAACAAGTTGGAGTTACTAGATGAGAGAAGGATTGATGCTTTGAATCACTTGCAAGTCTATCAAAATAGACTCAAATGAAGCTACAACAAGAAGATCAAAAGCAGGACTTTCCAAGTCGGAGAACTAGTCTTAAAAGAAAATCAAAAGAATGTCCCGAATCCCAGCAGTAAAGGCAAGTTCGAACCCAATTGGTTAGGGTCTTTCATCATCACAACAAGCTATAAATCAGGGGCATATCAGCTATCAACACCCGAAGGGGAACCTCTGTAGGAGCCCATGAATAGCTCCCATCTCAAAAAAATTTATGCCTAATTCTTTCAGGGTATAAAACCAAAAATCCAAAAAAATTAGAAAAAGTCCTAAAAAAATGGTTACTTTGGCAAAAACCTGGCAAACAGGCGTCTTGGTAACAACAAAAAAATAGAAAAAGGATCAAAAAAATTGTCCTCTAGTGAAAACCACTTTGGTGGCACTTTGGGCAAGTACCTTGGTGAAAACCTGGCAAATACGTGCCTTGTGTAAATAAGCACTTTCCATCCACCAGGATCTTTATAGCTTGTTCGTGCATTATCCCTCCATTTCGCTTCCATCATCCATCTCATCCATATCTCCATTCATCACTCATCCACTCGTATCCACACCATAGCTTGGTCCTGTGTTCGTATCATGATCCCTCCTAGTACTACTCGGCCCATTCTCAAGGTCAGTTTGTCCTGCTTTTATTGGAGTAGTCTATTGGATCATGCTGGGGGCATGTTCCCATCGGATCAGATTCGTCTATGGTCTTAAAGTCCTTAAAATCAGAAAATCCAAAAACATCAGAAAATCAGAAAATCAGAAAATCCAAAAACATCAAAACATCAAAAAATCCAAAAATAGGTCAAAAAGTCACTCAGAAAGCCAAAAACAAGGTCGTCTTGTCAAACTTTTTCATCTCTGAGCTTGAACGTAGGCAAGGTTGATCTTTGATCATCCCTCGAGACATTTAGGTCAGTCCTATAGGAGTCCATCATAATAAACTGACATCTCATCATGTATATCATCATCTGTAAATCAGTCAAGTCATCAGTCGAACTACATGGTATCTACATGTATAACGTAGGCAAGGCTAATCTATTAATCAGACCTCGAGGCCCCTAGGATAGGTCTTGAGGTTAGTATCTTGGTCAAAATCTCAGAAAATCCCAAAAACATTGGAAAACATAAAATCAAAAAAATTGTAAAACTTCAAAAAATACCAAAAACAGCCTCAAAACATTGCAAAACATCAAAAACATCCAAATATTTGAAAAAATCCATCCACCTCATCTCGCTTGCACCCGCAATAAACACCATTCATAATAAAGTGATCATCATCCTCAACCTTTGGTGAAATAGTTAGAAACAAGTCTAGCAGTTAAAAAAAAACTCAAAAGCCGCCAAGTCTCAAGTCTAAGTCAAGACGAAACAAGTTGGTCAAGTCTTTGTGTCGATAGTCCATCATCCAAATAGTCCCATATCAATCATCTGATAACATCATGTCCTAGGATGAATCCTTCCTACAAGGGGCATTTTTTATCAGAAAGAACATTTTGGATAAACGAAATGACGTGTCGCCATCCATTAACATGTACTAGGATGTATCCTTCCTACAATGGGCATTATCTTTTGGCAATAAGTTTCGGTTCTTATCCTTAAAAACACATTCCCTTTTGGTTAGCGGTATTGAAGAACATCAACTTGTTTGTGTGCTTTAACTTGTTCTTTTGACTTATCTTATTGCGCTCACTCCAAGGACCTCTCGATGATATCCAAATGAAGGACTTAGAGAGATAGGAATGGGGCAACGATCCTTATTCGTTTGTCTGTTGTGCTTGTTGGACGTTCTTGTAAAATAACTTGGTGAATACTTTCTTTGTTAGATATGTATGGAGGATGTTTCAGATAGCTTTTTGACTATCGCATTGATTGGTTATACCTTTTTGTGTTTTGGTCCCAGACGTTTGAAACTTCTAAAGTGCATCCTAGCAAGGTTTCCGTATGTCAGGTGTGAACAAGAATACTCCTATATATTTGTCGAGTCAAAGTCCATCACACTAAGTACAATGCCATCCTGGTCCTTTATACCTTGATGCATCGTGCTTAGGCGTGTTATCAAACATAATGTAAGTGATCCTTTTAAAATCCCAATCCTTGATAAGCAAATCATCCATTTCTCATCATCATTTCTCATCGTCATTTCTCATCATCTCTCATAATGTTGGCTTCTTGGACCCTCTTGTCATCATCTAATGTCTTCTACACTAACATCATAGCATGAATAGTTAATCATCATCACCAATACATCCATCATGCATCCATTATGCATTCATCTTGCATCCATAAATCATTAGAATTCTGCATATCATCTCACATGCATCATCATCATAATATAGATCTGTTAGTCTAAGTATCTCCTGACTCATCCATTGCATAATCACAGCATATCACATCATCAATCTCATCCATCTTGCATTATATAATCATTTAAGTTGTTTAAGATAATATAGATTTGTTATTCTAAGCATCTTAAAATCATCTCATTTGCATCGTCATCCATAACCATCCATTTTGAACCTCTTTATCGCAAGATCGACCCTCAAATCAAATATTTTCGCTCGATCTCTCGAGGGGGCAAGGTACCAATGTACTTCTTTCCACTGGGGTGTCCGAAAAATCAAAAAAAAATTATTTTGATCGCGACAAGTTATTCTTTGAACCAACGCAACAAGTACATTGCTTCAAAGAGGGGCAAAATGTAGACACGTAAAATTTGCATTATGCATATTCATCCGCTCAATAAATAAATCAAATGCATCACATCCATTCACCTGGTAAATCGGGTTCTTATCATTTAAATAAATCAAAGGCTCACATCGTAGTTTAATTAAATAAATAAAACTTTATTTAATTAAAATCTCAAAAATGCATCTTCCATCCTTTTGTGATTTAAATAAATCAAATAATTAAATCCTAAAAGTCAAAATCATCTAAACACCATTAAGCTAACCTAATCATCATTAATTTAATCTAACCATGATTAAATGCTAATCTCATCCCACTTGCATTCTCTAGATATCTCCACTTGCACAAGTAAATCAATTTTATTGATTTATTAAAAGCCCTCATTTTCCCTCAACATGACAAGTCCAACATAGCATTTATTGCTATTTTTCTTGTCCCCCTCTCAAAATTTATTGCAAAATTTGAATTCAAATTCTCCCTCTCATGGGCACTCTTCCCAAATCTTGCACAACCATTGACCACTCACCACTTGACAAGTGTTTTCTTCTCATTGGAGGATCTTTAGTCCCACATTCACCATCTTGGCCAATCTCTCATCAAGAAAATCTATAAAAGAGGGCCTTCATTCTCATTCATGGATACATAACTTTTATGCAAAGTTACTCTCTTGGTTTGAGAAATAATCTTGTTCTTCATCTCCATTGCACTTCATCATTTTAGCTATTGATCAAGGGTTGGGAAAGGGTCACTAGCACATGTGACACCAATCCACTATGGAATAGGTAACTTGTTGAGTGTTTTCATTATGGTTGTGGTTTTCTTTTATCTTTTGTTGCATTTTGGAACATTTGCAAGGTATTTCATAGGGTCATGCTTGAGGAATTTGTGATTTACTAACCTTGTATGAAGCTTAGTCTTTTGCAGATTTCAAAAGTATGCACCACATTTGGCACTAGAAGGAGGGGTTTTTCTTTTCTTTTTTTCTAACTACTTAGTTTTTTTTTAGATTCTGCCTATAAAACTTCTGAAAACTTCTGCAATAAAATCTATTTTATGCATATGCAGACAGGTGCATTTAATGAAGAATGATGTTGTTAGAATCTACAGACAAAATGTGACGAGACTCTAGTTTCATCATCTTCAAATTCTTCACAATTTAGCTGCTATAGGTGCCTAAATGTGAAGATTTAATTTAAAAAAATAATTTCAGTGTCCAGTTTGGCCAAAAATTGTAAACCAATATTGTGGGATCACCCAAGGTTGTTATGTGATCTATACTCTTTCTAGATTTTGCTAGTATGTCATCAACATATTCTTCAATAGTTTTGTGGATCATGTCATGAAAGATTAACATCATAGTTCTTTAGTAGGTGGCCCCAACATTCTTTAGGCCGAATGGCATCATGTTCCAACATTAGGTCCCTCATGGACAAGTGAAGGTTGATTTGCATTGGTCTTCTTTGGAAATCATTATTTGGTTGTACCCAAAGAAACCATCCATTGGAGAAAATATTTTGTGCCCAGCAGTCATGTCCACAATCATGTCAAGGTTAGGCAACGGGAAATCATCTTTCAAACATGCTTTGTTTAAGTATCTAAAATCTGTGTAGATTCGGATGCCCCCATCAGGTTTTGAAACAAGAACTAGATTTGAGACCCACTCGGGGTAGTCAATTGGTCATATAAATATTGCATCAAGTAGCTTATTTAATTCCATCTTGACTAGTAGGGCGATCTGAGGATGCATTTTTTTTAATTTTTGTCTGACAAGCTTTGCTTTAGGGTAGACTGCTAGATAATGAACCACTATCTCTGGATCAAGTCCAGGCATGTCTGCATAGCTCCATGCAAAATTAAATTGTCTCTCTTTTAAGAAGGTTGCTAGGAGCTCTTGTTCTTTTGATAGTAATTACTCAGTATAGAATGTAATGTGCAGGGTTTCTTATGTTCCCAAGTTGACTAGGTTGCATTTTTTGGCTACAACCGCTAATTTTTCCTAATCAAGAGCTCTGAGAGGAAGATTGAATCCCCCATCCTCGGGTGCCTCAGAGAGTTTTTCACTGTCGGATGCATCATTTCCTTTTACTATTTTCGGGTCAGAGAGTGCCACAGTGTGGTTTTCACTCAAGGACCTAGAGATTATACTCAGTTTTTTCTTTTGAAACTGAGATATTTAATAATTTCCCCATAGTATGCATGTGTGTCCAACTCGATGATGAATCCTACTTTATGATCCCCACATGGAATATTATCCTCCAGTCTCATGAATTTTGAGAGTGCCTCATCATTTTCAAATGTGTGAAGAATTGGCAGTCCTCGTTGGTCATGATCGATGAGTTGGGGGTAGACTAGCTTTATCTCATGGGATTGGTTTTCAGACTCATAGGATAGGGTGTTGATCATAAAGAGGTTAGAGTCTTCAAATAGTGCAGGTATACCTCTCTCAGGTTTGTCATCCTCACTACTACACACCTCAGTTATGTCGAAGGTTAAATTGTCTAAAGGCAGACCTGTGGATGCGGGAAATTTAAGGGCGAATTTCATTTGCTAAGGAGTTTTGACCTTTTTAACCGAGGGATTTCGACCACGTATGGTTATACTCGGAGGGGTACATCTGAGGCCAAGATTTCTCATTTGAGTCTCCAAAATGATGGGTATTAGAAGCCCATTGTCATTTTTTCCAAGCTTTTGGTTTCTATCATAGCCCATGGTGAGCATCATTTGCAAGCCCTTACTGCTGTCATCCATAGGTAGATCAACTACTAGTATGTTGCCATTCATTTGACTATGGTCATCCTCGTGATCTGGGAGATTGTGGTAACTCTCCTACCACAAAAGAATTTTTGGGAATTGTATAGTTTCTACAACCATTGTCCTAGATGATGAGCTTGATATTAGAGATGGCGGGGATGGCGGGAGTGGTAGGTGTCTCTGTCATAGAAGTGGAAGCGAGAGTGGCTGGATCAATGCATGGAGTTGATGGACCTTCATCATTTTTAGGCACTTGAGGGATTTTATAATATTTTGCTTCTAGGTTCTTGCAGTAAGAGAATGCTTCAGGATCCCCATGGATAGTGACCTCTTGGCCTTTATATGTGAACTTGATACATTGATGGAAGGTTGATGCTACTACTTGCATTGCATGAATCCACGAATGCCCTAGGATAATGTTATAAGGAAGATGAAGGTCAAGAACTTGAAATGTGGTTTCCATAATTATTGGTCCTACTTGAATAGGGAGTTGGATTGTGCCTTGGGACACTCTTTGTTCATCATAATATGCCCTAATTGTGATGCCTTTTCCTTTTTCAATGGAATCCTCTGAGATTTTTAGATTCTTACTAAGCTTGAGGGAACAGATGTTCAAGCCCACACCTCCATCCACCAATACTCTCTTGACTTTGTTTTTATGCACTAGGACCTACAAATGGAGTGCATGATTGTGAGATGGTTGAGCGGGAAAATATCCATTGGAGAACGTAAGGAGATTTGGGGTAATGATGTTTCTGACCATAGCTTGAATTTTTTTTGCATCAATATCCACATGGATAGTGGATGAAGCCAATAGTTGCTCAAGGATCTTGCAGTGGGCAGATGAAATTTTTAGCAACTCCATGATGGAGATTTGTGTTGGGGTTCTTTTTAGCTGATCAAGGATATTATAGCTATTGGGAATGGATATTGGGTTGGAATTGGGTGCTCTGTTTGGCTTAGATGACCTTGTAATGGTAATTTTCCCGCCTCTTGTGGTGACTCCACAATCAGTATGGCCTCCTTTGATGGTGATAGTAGCACAATATTCATCCAGGGATATGACAACATGGTCGTATTTATGATTCATGCTCTTGAAGGAACCCTTCCTTTTATCATTGTTATTGTTTCCTTTGTTATTATGATTAGGCATCAGATTCGTGTAGATTTTGAGGTTCTAATTTCTTGCTAATTGCTCCACATTTATGATTTTTTGATCAATGAGGTCTTGGATTAGGTTTTTAAACCTCATGCAACTGTTAGTGGTATGCCCTTTGATTTTGTGAAAGTCACAGAGTTGGTTTTCATTGTACCAAGGTGGTTTCACATCTGGTTCCTGATAATTCTCATAGGTGGGAGCCTTGATGAGGTTTTTCATTTATTAATTTATCCATGATGACTTTGAGTGGTTCCCCAAGGGTAGTGTACTTCTTCTTGGGGGAGCTTTTGTTTCACTGTGGTTGTCCCCTTTGATCGTTGACATTGTTGATTGCTTGATTGTTTGGCTGTTGTGTTGCTATGTTGGCTTGATGATTGTTTTGATGGTGTTTTTGGGGTTGTTGTTGGGGTGCGGGTGTGTTTTTTCGAGGCGTGTTGATGAAAACTTTGACGTTGACAATACCATCATTGGTAACATTTATGTTTCTTTCCCATGTGCGAGGTTTGTTGTTGTAACTGGTGGATAGGTGATTTTTTTGTTGTTCAAGATATGCAGGTGATCCTCCTTGTTAAATAAGGGCTTGTTCGATATTGAGTGCCTTGGAGATTAATTGGTCATATGTGGTGATACCTTGCACTTTGAGATGGAATGCCAAGGATCCTTCGAGATTCAAAATGATAGTGCAAACTTGTTGTTCATGGCCCATTTGCTCTGATTGGCCTTGGATCGCCATCATTGTAAGAGGAAGCAAATGATTCATTCTTACCTTGTTTTAGAGCTAATAGTTCCTCTAGACTGACATCCATATCGATGTTGAATGCATAATTTTTGATGAATGCATTTACTATCTCTTGAAATTTTGTGAAAGGCAAGAGAACCACTCCATGGCTTGGCCAACCAAACTTCTAGGAAATAGATGCATCAGATATGTACCGTCATATGCAACTTCCATGCAATGAACTTGGAATCCCCTGATGTGATCTTTAGGGTTTCCCATTCCACAATATTTATTGAATTTGGGGATCTCAAATCCCTCTAGAATGGTTTCATTACAAGGCTCTTGTCAAATGGGTAAGGACACAAGTTGTTGGGTTTCTTTATGGTTCTCATTGATTTAAGATCAAGTACTTGTTGTGAGAGTAACTTGATTTGTGTTGCTACATCATTTTTCGGATCAGGGGGTGGGATGAAGGTGTTTTGTGCTAGTTCATTTGTTGGAGGAATGGGTGGGTTGATTGGTGCTTGCACATTTTTTTGTGCCAAGTATGCTTGCACTTGTTGTTGTATCAACAATGCTTATTGTTGGTCCTATTGCTGCTATGGTAATAGCATTTGTTGCTAAGCTTATTGTTGTTGTTGTGGCAATAACGCTTGTTGTTGGGTTGCTAATTAGGATACTTCTTGTTTCTCTTCGTATTGTTTTAGTGCTTACTGATATGCTTTTTGTTGGGCTACTTGTGCAAGATATTATGTTTGTGCCTATCCTTGTTGGGCTTCGTATTGGGCTTGAGTTTGTGCTTGTTGGGAAACTTGTGCAATTTGTGTAGCTTGTACGACTTGTGTAGCCTGAACAGCTTGTTGTTAGTGTTGTTGTAATAATGCTTAGGCTTGTGTATCCTATTGTGCTTGTTGTGTAGCTTTTCGGCTTGAGCGACTTGTGTTGCTTGAGTGGCTTGCACTGCTTGAGCGGCTTGTTGTGTAACTAATTGTTTTTGTGCTTGTTGAGCAGATAGTTGTACAACTTGTTGATTTTAGATTTGCTGAAGTGTCTTTTAATAGACAGCTTGTTGAGAATTTTGTAATGTAATGCTATATTGACTTGATGTATTTGATTTTTGTGGAAGTGGTGGAGGTGGATTTGGAATGGTGTTTGTTGTGGTGATGAGAGGCATCATCGGATTGATGAGTGGGTTTTGAGTGGTGGATGGTGCGATAGGTATGCTTGGTCCTTGTGAGACCATGTTTTGAGATGTTTGGGGGATGGTTGATGATGTCATGGTGGTGGTTTGTGTTATCGGGATGGTTGCCATCTATTGTTACGATGTTGATGACAAGATTTGGGGATTTGGTATGATGCTTTGATTAATGTTTGGTGGGTTGATTTGATTTTGTTGATTCATGTTTGGTAGAGGGGAAAGGCCTAAACCAAGAGGTGGTGTGGATATTGATGGAAATGGTGGAAGTGGTGGAAATATGAGTGGCATACTCCCTTGTGGGAATGATGAAGATGTAGTGTCAAAAATGCCCCCTGGTCCAAATAAATCACCTTCTCCTTGTGAGGTCATAGGGAGAGAGGTTTTGAGGTGTTGCATGAAATGATGATGATGGATCATTAGGATCATGAAAGGTGAGGTGAACATATGGATGTGATGGATTTTTGGGTATGGTTTTCCCCAAGATGGTGTTAGCATCTAAATCTTGATTGTTCATGAGGGGTGTGTTTGTAAAGCATTAAGAAATTTGCTCCCTTTATTAACAATGGGTTGGATTGGAGCAATGGATGATGTAATTTGGGGGATGGGTTGACTGATGCTTTGAAATGGAGGTGTAGATGAGATTGGGGGCATCGATGAAATTGGAGGCATGACCCCAAAAGGTAGCTCCACAATGGTACTCACATCGAAATCAGAAGGGAGTTTTGCCCCTTGTTTTGCTAATTCAAGCATGTATAGTGAGGGATTGAGTCTCATCATGATGTTAATGATTCTATGATTCTTAGGATTTTGAATCATCTCAATGATCTCATCTTGTTTCATTCCAAAGGGATTATTGGTAAAATCCTCCACTTGACCTTCCTCTTGAGGATTTTGTGATGATGAAGGAAAGTTATTGAGAGGATTGCTTGATCCAATGAGATTTATTTTGGAATTGGTTTGACTTAGATCACTTGAAGTGGATTTTTCTTTGTTGGCTTCCATGTTCTTCTTATGTTGAGATCTAGTTTGCACCATAAAATAGGGATCAATTTTCAAGAATGTGGGAGATGAATCTCTAATTCTTTGGATTGATCTGATTTTAGGTACAAAAGAGAAAATTTAGGGTGTTTAAGGATCAAAGGTGAAATGATGAAGTGTGTGAAAGATGGATGATGTGGGTGATTTAAACTCTTAGAAGATCTTGAAGGAAATGCTAGACTTTTGGGACTTCTTTAGATTCTTGGATTTGTTTGGATTTTGATTTTGGATTGTTGGATTTTTGGATTTTGATTTATCTTGATTTGGTTTTGGATTTGCTTTGATTTTGGATAATGAACAAAAGGATCCCAAGACGTTGGATGTTATCTATGGGATAGAATTGCTCATAAGATGATAATTTGACTAAGTGTAGGGAGAAGGATGCATCTACCCACACTCAACCAAACAAGGTGATAATTCAACTAAGCATATGGAGAAGGATTTATCTACATATACCTAGATAAACAAAATTATTTTATGATTTGACTAAGCATATGAAGGACACATCTACATACACCTAACCAAAGATATTTTGATGTTTTGATTCAAGGATTTCAAGGATTTTGATTTGTTTCAATGATTTTGATTCAATGATTTTGATTTTCCAAAAATTATAGCATGAAGGATGATTTCAAGATTTTCAAGAGTTGTTGGTGAGATGAATTGGATTGATGTTTGAAAGATGGGTGAAGGTTTTGATTTTGATCCTATGTGTACCTAAAAAGAATCTTGTTTACAAGACCTCAGTTTTGAAAAACATGCTTTACTCTAAACAAGATGCTCAAATTCCCGAAAGAGATTTGGATTTTGACAATAATAGAATGAGTACAATTTAGGATTATTTCTTGAATCTCTTTTGTAAAAGTTTGAAAACTAATCTTCATCTGAATTCGTAGAGTGTTGAGAGACGCTTTTGATGTTCTTTTGGACTAAGAGCTTTTGAGTTTGGTTTTTGGATTTTGATCTTGTGTGAAATCATTTGAGACACATGCATGGGGTTCAATTGTTCTTAGCTTTGGTTAGTGACTTCTTTTTACCACAAACAATTCTTGATTAGCTTTTGAAACTAGATGTCTAATCTCTTAACTTCTTCTCATCCCACAAAATGCATTATGTGGAACTTTGATGAAATAAAGGAAAAAGTTACCTATTGTTGACTTTAGTAAGTAAATTAAGATATAAATCCAATTGTTTAGAAACCTATAAGGATAAAATAACAATGGAAAGCAATAACACATGAATCTTGTCAAAGATATTTGCTTCCTGAAGGGTTTGAAGTTTGATGATAATGTTGAATGTTTGTTTCCAAATCTTTAAGAACAAGAAAAGCATTTTGTAACCAAGAACAAGCACAACCTTATGGATATGAAAGACTGTATTTGTTGAATCCCCACTTGGACGATATTCCTTCCAAAGATTACTCTTCGCTAGACCTAGGATTTTTGGTTTTCCTTGCCAATTTTTGTCTTGCCTATTATTATGTGGCCATCTTTGCTTCCCAATTTCTTTCCTTGTTGGATTTGCATACGCCTCCGATTCAACCTTATTGTCTTGGTGCCAGTTTCCAAAGGTGACATCTATTCCCTCGGGTCTTCGTAACACCTACTTTCTTCCTTTACCCCTCCATTGCCATCCCCCTTCAATCTATCCATTCCTAGTGTAGGGTAATCATCACTACTTTTCTTGAACCTTCCATACCTTCCCCATAGAGCTTTCATGTTATGATATCCATGATTTTGATACTTGTTCCAATTCTTAACCTTGACTCCTTCGTCTCTACTATCTAATTTCTAGATCGTTTGATACTTCCCATTGCCATAGCACCATCCTTTTTCTCATTTACCTGGATACTTTTGACCATCTTTCATATGCTCTTGCTCTAGCTTGATCACCATTCCACTGTCTACCTGATGTCAAGATTTTCCCCATCACTGCCATTGCTCCCCATTACCATTATTTTTGGACTTCTATAATGGTCATTCTACTTTTGCATCATCTGCCCATGTACCTATTTTTCACTCCATCCAAAAAAAAAAATTCCTTAATTATTAATTAATATTTTTTATTCTAATATATTAAATTTATATAATTATTCTAAAATGTATTATTTATTGACTAGATTATAATCTACTTTTATTTAAACTTTACTTCCCTACAATCCGCAAGGCCCAATGATATACTTTAAATCATGAGATAAGTAGAAGGTGCAAGGTAATTATTATCATTATTATATAATTATATATAATATATTTAAATTATTATTAAATAATTATTAAAGAATATTAATTAATAATTAATAATTTCAAACTATATATTTTTTAATTTTTTTGATAAGTTAACATGGCGCATTGGGGCCACACCCATGTATTGATTTTGTAAAAAAATATAGTTGAGGACCTCTAAATAGGTCTATTAATACTTATTTTGAAGCCCATCATCTTTCCAAAATGCCCCATTTATCTATTTCCTACTACCAGAGCCAACAGGAAAAAATGGCTTAACCCATTTCACTACAACTACCTGCTTTAACCCTACACCTTATTTAACTATGGGCATTATCACATTGCGGAGCCATTGTCATGGAAAAAATTGGCTCACCTTACATCATAATATTTGACTCACAATTAGATTGCATCATTATGCTCCCCCAGCCCATCCTCACCCTTTGGCTCCAACACGAAGTTCCAATTACCATCACCTGTCGCAACACCCTGCCTGCACACACCCCTTCGAGAAGTTGATGCCCAATTTTCCCTGGTGTCATCTTGCCACCACATCTATGTTCAGATCCCACACCATGAAATGCTAGAGTGGCCCATCATTAATGCATAGCCCAAGTTTAAGCATCGATCTCCCATTTGGGAAGAGACCCCTCCTAGAAATGATGATATTGAGGTATCCCTTCATCCCACCCTACCACTTCGACCAAACTAATTTCTTCATCAACACCACCACTTCTTTAGCTTCCCTTGCATCCAAGAGCATGGCGAGAAACATGGACACAATGTTCGTGTTCACCTAATATAGGCCATTGTCACACAAATAATCATCTTCTAACACCATTCTAATAGCATGAATGACCACACCCACCCATGTCTTAAAGACCTCCATCAATAATCTCTCTAACACATCTCCATAAAATGACATTTTCCTTATGATAGATATAGGTATCCATCTTGTTGTTTTTTGTTACATTGCGACATTCACCCATTGTGCTTTGATATAGCCCTCATGCCATAATTATCTTAAGTTGTGGCCATCCTTCCCTTTGTGCATTGAAGTGTTATCATGTACTTCCTTCATGCGAGTTAAAGGTCTTTTTAGGGTGTGTAAGCATATCCTAGATTGGCAATGAAATGCATGCCAATCCACAAGTGAGTTAACACCATTCATACATCATAGGCATGTCCACTATGGACTTTGCTACCTCATCTATAATATCATTCCCTTCTTGGTATGTACATGTGAAATGATTATCTCCTTGAACTATCCCAAAGCCTTCTTAATCCTCATCAACCACCTTTGTAATTTACAACTTGGTATTTGGCTTGTCCTTATAGCATTAACCACTATTTGAGAGTCACCCTATAAATGCACTTTGTTTGCCTTTGGTTCTCTACCCATTGTTAGTCCAAGTAGAGCCACTTGAAATCTTGCTACATTGTTTGTTGTGCTCTCAATTTTCTTCCCTATCAATTTTATTGCCTTGCCTTAATGGTCTCTTGCCACACACCCAACCCCTGCCATCTCGGGATTGCCTCTTGCAGCCCCATCAAAATTGATTTTGATCCATCCCTCCTCAGGTGGATTCCATTTTATGTCTTTTTGAATATTCTTGGGAAGATTAACCTCCCCAGCCCCATAAATGAGGGATTTTCAAACTATATTTAATATTATATAATATATAATTATTATTTCATATTATATTAATTATAATATATTAATGATTATTTTATAATATATATATAAAGATATACTATATTCATTATTAATAATAATTATCAATTACTTTTAATATATAATTAAATCACTATTATATAATGATATATAATATATTTTATTTTATATTTAATAATTATCATTAATATATAATATATTATTTAAACTATTTTTTAATAATTATTAGATAATATTAATTAATAATTAATAATTAATATTAAATCAGAGGCACAAATACAAACACTATAAGGTACCAAATAATAATAAATCAGAAACCCTGATCGTTAGTCACATAGCATTCTGAAATACACCGACCACACCCTAATCAATAGTGTTATGGGCTCTACCCCCACATATGATAGAACTTACCAATAAATTTTATTTTATTTTTATTTTTTAAATTAATAATTAATATTATTCAATAAACAATATTATTATAAACATTAAATTTGAATTATATAATTATTAAATATTAATGAAATGCTCATGTAATTTATTATTTATATAAATATAATAAATAATATAAAAAGAGGTAGTCGGATCCAAAGCATTGTCATATTAGACACATTGCCCTTGGTCATATTGTATTTCTATGCTTATTTACATGTGACTGGTGATGCTAGCACGACACAACAAAATGCTTTAGCCAATCAAGCTAGGCCCCTCGCCTCGATACACACTAATTATTATCATTATTATATAATGATCTATAATATATTTAAACTAGCCTTTGTGCATTCTGTGGAAAATTTGGCTAGAGTGGAATCGTAGGATCTTCCAAGATAAAACGTTGGCGGTTGCCCAAGTTTGGCAATGTATTCTCAGTATGCTTTAGGAGACTATTTATGCTAAGTGTGAGTTTGAGGCCCCCCTAAATACTGAGGAGGCTACTTGGTGTTTCAGGATCTAGGTTTAAGTGGTCTCAACTTGAAGAAGGCTTGCTCCATTGGAAGAAGACACCCAAAAGGAAAATTCAGTGGTCTCTGCCTCCTATTGGTACTTTGAAAATTAATAGTGATGGCTCTTCCCAAGGTAATCCGGGTTATGCTTGTGTGGGTGGGTTAGGGTGGGATATTTCTGGGGCTGCCCTCTTCTTTTTCTTCAAGAATCATGTTATCTAGACTAATAATTTCATGGAGGCATTGGCTATTCTTGCAGTGCTAGAAAAAGCTTGTGCCCTTGGCTAGCACAAGATCATTTGTGAATTTGATTCAAAATTTGTGATAAATTTGTTAAACAAGCAAAGCATTGATGAGGTGAAGTGGCAATTGTCTTCTATTGTGCAACAAATTCACTAGTTGTGTAGTACGATTGAGAGGGTGTCTTTTGTTTATATTCCTAGGGAATGGAACAATGTTTTTGATTGCTTGTCTAAATTGGCTTCTGAGTTTAGAGATGATTGGAAGGTGGATGAGTGGGAGCAGCTTCCTAGTTAATGTGTTCATAAATTGTAAAGTTTGATTCAAGATGATATGGGTGGTCTGTGATTGGGTTTTAGTTTTCTTGGGGGGTTGGTTTGTTGTTCTCTAGTTTATGGTGGCTAATTGGGCCTTGTTGCCTCTTGTTATTTCCTGCTAGTTTTATTTTGTTACTTTCTTAAATGATTGAATAAATTTTTACCCTTTTTATTATCATATATATTTAAACTATTTTTTAATAATTATTAAAGAATAATAACTAATAATTAATAAGTTCAAATTATATTTAATAATATATATAATATATAATAAGTATTTCATATTATTTAAACAATAATATATTATCTAAAATGTTAATTATAATATATTAATGATTATTTTTATAATATATTTATATAAAAGTATTTAATAAATATTAATAAATATTAATGAATAATTAATATGTTTAAACCATATTTAATGTTATATAATAAATTTAATAATTATTTCATATTATTTAAATGATAATAATCATTTTTTTTATCGGTAAAAGTTTTATTGATTAAAATTAAAAAAATACATAAATGGCTAGCATGGCCAATATGCAGTATTGCATTAGAGGAGTACAACAAATCTGCTCATTCTGGGTTACATTTTATCCACTAGATTTGGTGGGAAATTGTAAATCCATTTAAATCCTATTCAATTTTTTCATGAGGATTTTCTTTTTCTTGTTTTGTACTTTTTGTCAGTCCTCCCCATCTTCCTTCTTTTGCATTTCTATGGGTTCTACAATTTGAGATGAAACCTATGGATTACTTCCACCACTTATTGCATATGATTTACAATCACACTTTGGTGAAGATGTAGCAATTGGATTTGAGGGTATAATCTGAGGCTTGACTTTTGAAAGACTATCTGATTGTTGATGCTACCTTTAAACCAAATATGCTTTTGTGCAAGGTTTTGTAGCTGGAAGTATTGTACCTTTCATAGTCTCAAAAATTGGGGAGAAAGCAGGCTTCTAAGAAGGTTCATCCTTTTCCTCCCCCACCTTTGATGATGCTTTGATTAAGTAATGATGAGGTAAAGCATTGTTCCACTAGGACTGTTGATCAGAAATTTTAATTATTCTAGATTAGGAATTGGCCATATGACCAGTTTCAAAACACTTCCTGCATCAAAAGGGTAAACCTTCATAATCTAGAAGTTATGTCCAACTGCGATCAACAAACTTGAAAGTGATATCCATGG
Organism: Sequoia sempervirens; assembly: GCA_007258455.2. NCBI lineage: Eukaryota > Viridiplantae > Streptophyta > Pinopsida > Cupressales > Cupressaceae > Sequoia > Sequoia sempervirens. Next base: position 4,946 of record VDFB02170596.1, on the reverse strand, counting down.
GGAGATCACTTTTGACCTCAATGTCAACAAGGATGTGAGAAAAAGTTGTGTGGATGAAGTTAGTTATGTTTGAATCCACTACAAGAAAGCTTCCTAATGAGTCCCCAACCACTTGGAAACAATCTGTAAATTACTGTAATGAAATATTCAGAAGGAAAATCTAAATAGGTTTTATAGAGAAAGATGCAGTAGCAAGGTTAAAATCTAGAAACCATGATTTGAGAAGTATGCTTTGCCCCCAACACCATTTCTCTTGCAAAATGACATCTTGATCTTGAATGCAATCAAACACCACAATAAAAAAACCCTTGAGCACAAGGATAGACTTCTACATTACCTTTGAGTGAGGGTTGTCATGCCAATGAGATCTAGTCATATAGATCTAGTAATTTTGGCCACAGATGATTGAACTAGCCAATCAAACTGTTAGATGCAAAATACTATTTGCCAACATCAACCTCCTTTTGGAGCTTCTCTAAAAAGACTAGAATAGGAGAGGAGGATTCCTTTCTGATGAGGGTTTACTCTTAAAGATCCTGTGCCTTTTGGAGACCAAGTTTTATTTCAATGGTCGAGCATCCCAAGCTGTAGATTTAATTTTTTTTCTCTTGAATCGAACCAAAGAGCATATCCCTAAATGATAGGTTGTCCCTAAGCTTAGAGTTTGTCAATTCTTGAGACCCAACAGTAGGACAAAGAGATACTAAGTCACATGACATGGAATTTTTTTAGCAACAAAATTTTGAAGCCCCGGATGAACTAGGGCTCAAAATTGGAGGCTTATCGAATCCTTGCATTGGACCCCCATTGTGGACTTGAAGAGAAGGCATGGTGGGAGTATTTTTACCAACAACCACAGAGCAGGTATGCACCAATGGCATGTCATGAGAATTAACAATAAGAGCAACCTAGGTGGATCACATTTGCACCACCGCAAAAGTCCCACTAAAACCGTCGTGGCCAATAGAGAGTCCATCGAGATTGGGAAAAGATGGAGATTCATGGAGACAAAGAGGCATAGTTGTTATGATCGTTCTATCATTAGAAACCTCTAAACCATTCATAGCTTCAAAGCACATGAAAAACCCCTTCCTGAAGTCTTTAGCAGTTTTGACATATTCAAGAGCTAAAAATATTTTTAATTTAAGTATGAAAACAAAATAAAAAAATTTAAAAAAATTAAAATAAATAAAAAATAGAAAACTAAAAAACCAAAAAATAAAGAAAATAAATAAATAAATAAAAATAAAATAATTAAATGATAATTATCATTAATGATAATTATCATTAATTATAATTAATATTAATTATTATTTTATAATATATTTATATAAGATATATACTATATTCACTATTAACATAATTAATAATTAGTTTTTATTATTTTCATAATGACACATAATATATTTAATATTAATATTAAATATATATTATTTTAGATTTAATAATTATCATTAATATATAATATTTATTTTGAATAAAAAGGGTAAAAATTTATTAATATTAGAAAATCACTAGTACAAAGAAATCAGGGTCCATAAAGGCACCCAAAAGAAAGCAAGATAACCCAACCAACAACACCCAACCAAGACCCAACACATCCACACAACCAACTACCAACAATATCAACCTGTCATGTCCTCTGAGATAATCTTTTTGATCGGTTTGATTTGTTTATCCATTTCTAACAACATTTTTGGACTAATGCTAATCCTATCTTCTAGCTTACCCAACTTATAAGAGTTTGACATCTTCTTTTGTCCAATGTTTCAAATGGAGCCATCTTGATAGCATAATTATAGAAGTTGTTATAACAAACTCCATAAAAGGTGGATACTCTTTCTACGCGTAGCAATCAACTACTTTTAACACAGGTTTACCAAGAGAATTTCACCAAAGGTTAACAACATTAAGTGAGTAAGGTACCACTATTTATCATATAAGATACAAAGAGTAATATCAACCTTCACTTTTCTAGCTGAAAAGGTTATTCATCAAGTACCAATTTCATTTATTTCATGCATCATTAAAATAAGTTGATAAGTAAATACAAGAGAAAGGATCAAAATTATCTTTTCTAGTTCAACTGTCCTCTAAGACTCAGCATGCCACTGATAAGAGGGAAAGCATCACCCAACTTTTTTTACCTCCAACCATGGACTTAAGTTGTCCCCCTACACACTTCCTACCTGGAAGCAGTCCTACCCTTCAACAAAAGGTTGTGTTGGAAACACTCTAAGTTGCCATCTGAGCTCTAGTGTGTAGCCCCACTTAACCAACTATGTCGCACTACTAAGTATACCCTCCTACTAAGTATGACAACTATGGTTAGCTAAGTGTCTAGAGTATGGTGAACTGAGGAGTGCACGTAGTGGCAACAACACTCACTATGGCCATAGTTTTTATAAAATATATGTTTCATAATGAACGTAGTCATGGTTCACCACCTTGCTTGACTTGGAGAGACTATTAACCTAGGCTTACTAGACTACCTATCCACCCACATACCATAACGCAAGGTTTGAAAGGTGATATCAGCATAAGACCTCCTTTCGGTAGCTTACATATTAATTATATAACCCTAAAAGGGTTTGGAACTAATTTTCTTCCACACAAGGTTTCTTTCTTCTATAAGGTTAAGGACATACCAGGTGCATTTTCTACAATTTACTCCCTTACAAAATCCATCAGAGGCCCATCCAGGACATGATAGAGATGAATATTACATCAAACATAGTAAACAACCAAATGTTCTTATATAGCCACCACAATAACTTAACTCAATATCAAAATATAAACAGTTTTAATTTTAGCAATAAATCAAAAAAATGAGCTCATTTCCAATAATAAATCTAATTTTGACCAACTAACCATAAAATAAACAATCTTCAAAATTTGGTGGCTAGACCATTTCAAAATAAAGAAATAAAACAACGACATTCCTTGCCAGTATTAAAAGGAATTTTACCAAAAATCCAAAGAAGTGTCAAAATCCAGAGGAACACTTATTATGCACTATGTGACGTGACTAAGTCACTAACAAGGGAGTAGATTCTTGCATTGTACTCAAATTTTCCAAAATATTATAGTGGTTAAATATTGTGTTTCAGGAACATCAAACAAATAAGCCCCTTCTTTCATCATGCTAAAAAAAAAAAAAAAAATGCAAGTAAAAGGTTATAACACATCCACTTATGTTTCCTGGAGTATCTATCATTCATTGCTTAGATGATATTATAAGATTGTGCTATAGCAACACACAAAGATTATAGTTGGAACATAAACTTCTTCCCTTCATTCCACTTAACCAAAACTCTATTCCCTACCTCATTGAATAGGTTACTTGTTAAAACTTAAACAATTTAACTAAATATATCGGTGATAATTAGATTCACCAATGTGGTTGTACTTTCTAGCTCTACCAAAAAGGAAAGTACTTAGTTCTCAACCTTTTTTTTAAGTATTCTATGCCAGTATATCACTACTCATCCTTTAATGATCCATTTATTCCACTTGGCTCATTCCAAGTCATCTAGAAGTTAAACTAGAACCCATCTTATCTAGGTGTCTTTGATATAATTTCAAGGATTTTCAACACTCAAATGCCCCTACACCTGGTTGATTACTTCTAGATCTTCCCATCCTTAAGTTCTTGATAAATAAGATTGATCTTGAATTCATACAGGCACTGCTCTACCCGAGCTCTTAGTCTGATTACTAACTGACCAAGGTTTTACCTTTCTAGTCAAGTCTTGAAATATTTCCACTATGCAACCTTAGCAGAATTGTTTTTCTCTTGGAGTTTTAACTCCTCAGTTGGCTTTCCCTTAGCCATTGACTTGGGTAAGTGCTAGAAAAATAGTCTTCCTAACAATTTCCTTGGTTTTTCTTTATGCCATTCTATATCAATTTAGTTTCAACCTTAGGCAATCTATTGAATGTTTAATGAGTTTTCTCATAATGAGCTCATAGGTCCATGCATTGAACCTAGTTAGCTCTGATACCATATGTAATATCCTTCCTCTTAATACTCGAGTAAACTCAAGAATTTACTAGAAGGTAAATAAACTTAGTAAACATGAGAGATAATTTCTTTTTTTTGAAATAACATTTGCATAAGCACAAGAAATAAAGTAAAAATTTCTAGATAATTTCAAACTTGAAATCATACATAATTGCAACTGAAATCAAAGAGAAGTCCCTACACTTTTCATTTGTATTACATAAAATGCACTTGGTAAAAATAATAGTTTTACCTTGAATAAGTTGAACTGTCATACTCCATAATATGGGTTCACTGGAATGTTGATATCTATCTTCACAAGCCTCGGTGAATCTTCTGCTACAGAGGGGGAGCATCACCTAAGTGTTTTTCCTCCAACCATAGACTCAAGCGGTTCCCCTCACACTTCCTAACTGGAAGTGGCCCTGCCCTTCACGAAGGGTATAGATATAACGAACTATCAAGTTTCTCCATCTAATTCCTAGTGATCTATCCTATAAAACTCAATTGACCATACAACTCTAGACCTCTTCTAGCTAAGTATGATCATTCTGATTGGTCATTCCATCTAGACACACACCTCTAACTCGTCTTTGAAACTATCTCATCCTATAATTTTACTTTGTTTGGTACTCTAGACACAAACTTGTTTGAAATAAAAATCCATTCTAGCCATTCGGACTTAGAACTATTCCTTAATCCAGGATATACATATAATATAAAGATTTAGGTATTTCTAACCTTTTAAGAGTCCCTTATTGCATTCTTGCAATTTCTAGGGTTTATGACTTTCTATCATTTTACTCTCTAGATGCAAACACCAAACATCTTTGATGCATTGAAATGAGTTGCAGCATTATCATAGAATCTCTTAAATTATTACAAAGACTCTTCCTGTCTTGTTCTATGGTTTTCATGACCTTTCACTATCAATCAATATATA
>VDFB02170595.1:0-20025 GCA_007258455.2 Sequoia sempervirens | reverse complement strand
CCTCCATCAAACCCCAAGTTTGGTAATTAAACCTTGATAAAAAACAATGATTTGATAAATGACAATATGTAAGGCCTAACCTTAAGTACATCTAACGTTTTTACGAGCCAACATGCAAAACAACCCTACTCAAGTACTTTAGATTATGATTCCTATATGATAATGACAAGATTCACTTAAGTAGAGGTTAAAACACACCAAATAAATCTTAAGTACAATGATACCTTGCTACAAGTTACAAGTAGAATGAAGCTTAAAGATGGGAACACTAGAAAACAAGTCATTAGGGTGTGGTAAATGGCCAAATGCACCTCCAAACCTAGAATCCATCATGTTCCACCATTGGCATCAACCTTCAATCATGAACAATGCTTGATAAAATCTTGAAAAATGAGCTTGAAGACTTGTAAATACAAACAATGTTGCTCCAAGACTTCAAATTTTCTTACGTTAGTGTTATATCCTTTCTTTCTTTCTTGCTCTTCAAAAAAATCTAGTTTTAAATGGTGAAAAGGCTAGGTTTTATAGGCTTCTTCTCTAATTTTCCAAATATTAGATCTCGATAGTTGACAATTGAATATTGAATTTGAATAATTAAAATATCACTAAAAAAATATTAGAAAAATGGATCTTGGAACTTAAAGGGGACCCATTCACCCTTGGGCGAATGTGTCTTGGCCTAAAATTCCAAGACACACTTGATCTAAGGAAAATTTATGTTTGAATGCATTGATTGAATGCATGTTTCAATGTCAAAAAATGATTAAAATAGGCCTTGGGATGCATAATAAAGGGAATTAGGGTCTGTTTACGAAGAGTGAAAATGCATAAATGTAAGGTCACCAAAATAGGTCCAAATTAAGCATGAAATTATACTATCTCTTACAAGGGAGTACAATTTCCTATGCTACAAGTTAATCATTTGACTTATTTAAAAATATTTGACGTGAGTTGATAAGATCTTTTTCCAATAAGATTGCTCCATGTGGGACCACCTTTACACCTCATTATGAGACACGAGACCAAAGACATGAAAAAAGAAGTTGGCATCATCACTGGCCACATGGAAAATTTTTGTAGCTCTGAAACATGCAAACTAGATAACTGTAAAGAGTTCACAGACCCATGGAATGCTCAAAGATTGCACCACATGCCAATGTTCAATTTGTTCCTTGAAATTCTCACTTTTGACATAAAACCTACCAAAAAACTAAGATCTAAGCACATGTCCACTCTAATAGCTCTGGAACTTGACACAAGTCCTATTTCCATGGTTTTACGACATGCATTCAATCCTTCCTTGAGGTGTCCTATAGAATGGTGGAATCCTCTAAAATCATACCATGTGTTGACCTCCTAATGCATCTGATAGAACCCTTTAATGAAATGTGTTCAAAATGTGTCATTTTTTCATTTTCCATAATTTCACAAGGTTCTTGTGAGCCCACTCAAGGAACTCCATGGAATGGAAAAATGCTCTTAAAATGTGCCACATGCCACTTCATATGGTCTTTGTAGCAAAGGGTGAGTCTCAACATACCATGGGTTGCCATTTCCATTTTTTTCACAACCAACTTTAGCCTTTAATAATAAACCCTTCATAGAATTACAAAATCCTCTAGATATGTGACAATTTTCAACACTTGATTGGTTCCACAAAGCGTTTCTTTGATAAAAATTCATGCATAAAGAAGTAGTGGGGTCCACATGTTGGGTGTGGGAAAATTTAAGGGTCTTTTTAGCTTGTGCTCCTATTAAAAGAACTTATCATCTATTAGGGAGTGAAGGGGGCCATGAGTTAATAATTTTGAGGGAACAAAAATAAGACCTTATGGATAAAATAAATTATTTAAGGTGATGGGTCCTATGCAATTAACTAGACATGAGGGGTCGGTAAACAAATGAATCATGACACTCAATGATGTAACTTAAGGCACCAACAATAGATGATAGGTAGTCAACATGTGATTATAACAAAAGTGTAGGCATGCTACCTAGAGTTCGGAATTTTAGGGCTTTAAGACCTAATTCAATGCTTGCAACAATGTTTATATTAAACCCTGGGGAAAAGACACCCATTTTTTAAGCTCGGAACAAGGGAAAAACTAGGAACCAATTTTTTTTACAAAAGTACTATCACACTAGAGAAGAGAAATCCTTGTCAAGATATAATTTTTTTATTTTAAATAAATAGTTAAGACAAAAGGTTGTATCCCATAAAAATATTTGTGTTTTTAATGCACATAAATTTAATATTTGTTTTAAAATATATATTGATAAAAATGAGAAAAAGTAATCCATAAACTAATTTTTTGAGTTATAAATACAAAAAAAAAATGTTATATAGAGTGACATCTCACTCAACCTTATTTTTCAATATTTTATCAATAATTAAATTATGGTATCAATTTTATAAAAAATAACATTCAAATAGTTTTTTATTGTTAAGAAAAATGCAAATATAAAATGCATTATAAATATACATTCCATTGGTTTATATTTCAAAATAAAAAACATATCTATTACTTTCTATTGATTTAAGTTAAAAAATTATATTAGTTTTGGTTGTTTCTTATATAAAAGTGCATGACATAGCTTTGAGATTTCACCTAGACCAAAATATTTGTAAGATCTTCAACAAAATTTAATCCCACATGCCAAGGTTTAATCAACAAGACAACTTTATTATGAAAGTAATGTCCTCCCTTGAAAGCTAATATTGATCAACCATTCTGGGAAAAAGTACAAAGAAGACACCATTTGTAACTAACATAACCTCCATGTCCCCCCTAGTTACCAAGTATAATGTGTCCAATTCTCAAAGAAAGTTAACATGGCATTCAAACCCATAAATTTATAATCAAAGCATGCTCTAATAAAAAAAGAATGTCGTGAGATATAATATGAGGATTAATAACAAGAATGAGCCGAGCCTCATGCTTTTGCAAACAACCATTAGATTGAAGATGATTATCAAACTTGTTATCAAGTATAGCTTCATGCATAGCCTACATAAAAATAAGAGTATTTTTGAGTTGATGAGTAGCCTCATCAACTCAAAAAATATTCTTAAAAGAAAAAGACAAGGGACATATAGGTTCCCTCAAAATCCTACCATATGTAGACCCTTAGGCCCAAATCCTATAAACCAACAAAAAAGAAGCAGAAAATCAAGTTACGACAAGAAAAACCTAACCAAATCACCACACAAGTGTAGTTTAAAAATTAGAGAGTATGCCCTTACATGCACCAACATGAAATGACCACACGATGAAAAAGCAAGCATAATGATTCCATCACAAACTTAAAAGAAATAAGTGTATCAAATATAAAAATTTAATTAATAATTATTTATAGAATGTTCTAATATTTAAGCTTTCTTAACTTTTGTATATGAACTAATTAATCTAATAAACGAATATAATGAAAACAATAACATTAAACGGGATATATATAACTTTAAATGATACAATTTATATAGCAAAATATAATTTAATATTAAACATAATTTTTTATGCAATAAATTTTAATTTAATATTAAATTAGAAAGTAGATAAAGAAAATTAAAAATAATAATAATTAAGAATTCACTTAATTTAATTTGAAAAGATGATAATAAAAGTAACACATAAAAACCCTCACATATATTAAGGAGAAGGTAAAAAGAAAAAGAAAAGAAGGTGATGAGATGAGAGAGTTATTTATTCCATGCTTCTAGTTGGGCTCACCAATGTTTGAAAAAAAAATAAAAAATAAAAAATATGCAATGTATGTCCAATAACATTTTGTAGCCTCACATAACAAAATTCGTTCATTTAATGGTTGACCTCTCCTAGTAGGATTTCTTTTGGTTTGTGGAGAATAATTAACTAAAGCTAAAGCTAATTAAATATATATATCATTTTCTATCATCACGGTAGGGAATCTGAAAAATTTTGTGGAAAATTTTGCAACAAATGTCAACAAAAGCAAGAAAAAGAAAGAAGAACAAACAACAATGAGTCATTTTCTTGGCAGTCTTTTGACTGCCCTCTTCCTTTGTAATATTTTATACAGTGATTCAATAAAAATAAATAAAAGAGCAACTACTGGTTGGTCCGGCATATTTTCAGTGGGGGAAGGAGGATAGAAAGCTCTTCTTAACATGCGTTTCTTGCCTTGGAAAGGACTGAGGATAATGAGTCGTTCATAGTTGTCTATTTCAGAAATTTGCTTTTTACATGGCACAGTACAAATCAGCTCCACTCAAGTCTTATCACCGTAATACCAACACGGTGTATGTCCACCGGTCTGTAGATTCCATCAACGCCACGCAGGGTTACATAGCAAATATATTGTACGTTAAGCAATACCATACTGATGCTAAAGACATCAGATACGATATGTATCTGTATAATAGTATATTTGATACCCTCACTGTGTTTACAAAATAAATAAATGAAAAGAAAGGAAGAAATTGTAAGAAAAAGCGAAGAAACAAGATTTAACGTTAGAGGGTCATCGCTGGTTGCCTTTGCCATGGGCATGTTTTTACTTGGCGAAAAGAAAAGCAAAGCACAGCTCAATGTACATGATTTTAGTGGGCCAAAATTAATTTTAAACAAATAGCAGGTACAAATTACAATTTGGTACCTCCACTGACTGAGTGGATAGAGAATCTGGTAAAGATAGGGAGAAAGTGCAAGGAAATGGAAAAAAACTATTAATATTGAAAAATAAGTTTGAAGAATAATAGGTCACGTCAGTGTACTGGTGGTTTAAAATGATGGAACGACCTGTTGGTTTCGGAATTTTTCCTTGAAATAAAGGAAAAAATGTCTTTTAAAAAAAATTAAGATTAGAAGAAAAGTTTAGTTTTTTCGTTATGTATATTATAGTGTTGCTATGACTTTAGTGAGCTAAAATAACATGAAGAAAAATGTTCTATTGATCTATTGGTGAAGTTGAATGATTCTGAATGAGTCCATCAAGATTGAGTCTTTTGTATGCAAAAGTCTTTGACAATATTAAAAATAAAACTAAAATGATGACATAAATGACTTGAATAAAATAAATATCACTTAATCTTTAACTCTTATTTGAAAATGTATCACCTTAAACTCTTTATTCCAAATCAAATTAAAAAAATAACCAAAATTAAATACAAAACCATCCAGTGAACATACAAATAACATTCCGCGTTCTCACATAACAAGATTGTAAAGAAAATAAAAGAATGGAAAATTACTTGAACGCCGGGGTCGCTCATTATAAGTTGTGTTCCCTTTTGTTTAGTTTGTGGAGAACAGCTAACGAAAGCTAATCAAATATACATTAACAGTTGCTATCCTCATTTGACAAGATAGGGAATCTGGAAAATTTTGAGAAAAATGTGGCAAGAGGAAGAAAGGAAAAGAATAATAAAGAGCACTCAACTCAGTCAATCGGTCGGTCCACCATGTTTTTTCATGGGAAGGAGAAAAGAAAGAACTTAGTCTACCAGTGTCATTTGGCAAGTTTTTATGGGATAAGAGGAAAGGGAGACTAGACAGAATCGAAAGAAGAGGGGGAGTGGACTTAGGCAAAGAGAGGAGAGGCTTATCGTTGTGGTTCATTAATGTAGAAACTATGGCAGAAGTAAAGGAAGTTGTAAGCAGGGTGTTGCTGCCATTGCAACTTAGCCTCGGAATTTGGCAGGTCATGCACTGCACCATGGAATATTTACTCACCCGCTTCTACTTCCTCGCCGGCTCCTACTTCACCTGCTTTTCTTTCTTCGACACAGACTACAGCAAGCTGCAGAAGTTCAAAGGTCAAGTCTTCAAAAAAGTGATCTCTCACGCCACCACAGCTGGAAATGTATCGAAAGTGAAAAAGCGCAACAATCCTAAGAAATCTAAAAAGGAAGGGAAATCCGAGAATGGTGATAAAGGGTGGGTCTATCAGATCTCAGTAGACTACCTGGGCAAGACGTTTGAACTGGAGAGAAAGGAAGGAAGGAAATAAAATGGTGATAAAGGGTGGGTCTGCATATTACATCGCACATGAAATGTGGAAAAGTGTGCTGGAAATTAAAGAAGTGGCTCCGGAGACAGTGTTCTTGAAAAACCATAAAGAATTATGGGAAGAAGTAGTCGCGGGTGATATTATGGAGTTCGAAGAAGTGATGGATTCAGTGATATTGGACAACCGGGCGGTTATTCGTCTCCACCACGATTACTTTTTGCCTGTAAACTTATTAAAGTCGGAGGATAAATTGCTGAAGATTTTAAACTTGGTGGGTTTGTTCCTACAGACTCAAAAGCATGTTCATTGGCTCATTCTTGCATCGCTGAGCTTCACATCGGCAGTTATGGGGTTCAGCACAACAGTCAGGCTGTCTATTGGTAGCGTTATCAACAAACTCCTCTGCAGAGCAACACAGTTTCTTTGTGACCTACTGCCTTTGAGATGGAGGAGGCGGGTGTATTTTTTAGGGAACTGGGTGGAGAATTTGAGACCCAGTAACGACTTGCAATTAAAGATTGTGAAGCGTGATATATGCCCGGTCATTGCTGGAGGTGCAAAAGCTCACTTTGAATCCTCGGCTCACCCGTGCGACGTACGCAGGTTCGTCCTTCCCGTTGCAAAATCAGCGGAGCGGGATAAAAAGTATGTGCCCGTTGACCAGCACTGTGAAACCTCTGAATATCAGACTTGCTCTAAAGTTGGCCCTTTTCTTTTCAAATGTGGCGAGTCGGTATATATAGAGTGGACCTTCGACAACGATAATCATAGATGCTCGTTAAAAGCCAGTGTTGTTGAGTGCCGGGCTGAGAAGTCGTTAAAATCACATGATATTAATGTTTATATTTTATGTGATGATGATGCCTGTAAGATGGAGTATATAAAAATCTTGACATGTGATCGTTGCGCAGTAGATAAGCTTGAGGAGGGAGTAGAATATATGTCAGTGTTCGGTGATGTTTATTGTGCAGCGGATGACATTGAGGATGACATTGATACTGCTTCTGTGGATGTTGATTGTAGCAGCAAGGAGGCCATAAAGCTATTCAAATTGGCTTTTCACATGGCAGAGCAAAACTCAGGTTCTTTGAAATCTTATGAGCGCAATGCTAATACTGTGTCTGTTCGCCGCTTCATAGACTCCATCAACACCTATGTCAGAAGCGGCTACCCACCACTCTACAAATTGGATAAGTTGAAGAATGTAGTTGTAGCCTGATATTCTTCCACTTCGTTAGAGGATACCTTATATATTTTCTCTTCTAAGCTGTTATAGTTTCTTAATAGCTAAATCAATGTATATGGTATTAGATAAAATAAAACTGGAATGATTGCAAGGGATACATCTTGGAGACAAGCGTCTGATATTCCAATCTAAGAATATTGTAAAGCATTGGCAATTATCATGCCTTAAGCATCTGCTTAATTGAGAAAGATAGTGTGTATTAAACTACGCTGCACAAACTTTTTATATGGTGCTGAAGTTTCAACCAAACAGGAGTTGCGCATTGTTCCAGCAATTTCAAATAGTGTATACTGTTAAAATGACGTCTTCTGTAAGTGTTTGTTTAGTCCATCGGCATGATAGCGAAATGAAGCAAACGGCGCAAATCTGGGGAGAAAGGGACTCCCCGGCGTCGGGGAGCAGATTCCAAAACTATAGAACCACCCTTGTTTCGCTGATACTTACTTTCCCTCTCATACCCCAAATTGGTGTTGCTTGGCACAATCACTTTTCATGAACACTGCGAGGCCAAAACAACCGGCTCTCCCTTGTTTATATATCGCCAAAGCCGAAATTTGATACCCATGTCACTCATACACCTTATGTAGTTTGACAGGTGTCTCCATTCCTAAGTGTTATTTAATTATTTTAATTATTTTCAGAAACCTTCAAAAAGTATTGTTGTCTAGATAATTATGTAATTAAATAAATTGATTCCCCTAGAGACTTCTAGAATCCAGTTAGTTAGGGTTGTTAGAGTCTATTTAATCTTAGCCATTGATTGAGATTAAATCATGGCCATTGGTTTTCCAATGAGAAAAGTATAAAAAGGGATCAATGGGCATTTGGAGAACACACAAGTATAGAGTTGAGAAAGACTTGCAGTGATAGCAAGTAAATTTGCAGTGAGAGCAAATAGTCTTGCAGTGTTAGCAAGGGCATTAAAGAAGAAGGCGTAGGGATACAACAGGAATTTGCAGCAGAGAATTTGAGGGAAGAATTTCAGAGAAGATTATTGGTTTTAGAGCTCACTGCCTAATATAATTCCTCATCCGCTAGTAGTGGTTTTCCCTTCGGGGTTTTTCCACGGACAACTTGTCCAAAAATATTGTGTTCATTATTGTGAATGTTTTCTTCTATATTTCTGTGAGTTTTATTGGTGAAGTTGCAGTTGTGTTATTTTTTGATATTTGCTGAGAATTAATTTTCAGAGTCAAATAATCTATGTATTAGATAGGAGATTAATAATTAGTAACTGCAATAGAATTTTCACAATTCACTCTACTAATAATTTCGAATTATTATTTTACCATTTACGTATGTATGGAAAAAAGGTAAGAGTAGTCAAGGAATATATAATTGGGGCTGCAGTACTAACAAATGCAACTAGATTGCAGTAGCCACTAATATTTGTCTCTTGGCATGTCAACAAACAGAATGCCTATCTATATAAACAAAATAAAGTGCAATACTTGGGAGCCTAAAGTCTTCCATAGTTTTTCTTAAAACTGTGCAACAAAAAAATTGAATTTTTTTTCACACACTTTAATTACACAAAATTTGTCATCTAAAAAACGCTTATTAACCAAAGCCTTTTGGCTAGGGAGATTTCAGATTCTCTATTCAAAACAAATAAAGGAAAAACTCTGATGGAAAACAAAAATTACTCTACTCTCGGAAATACATGATAATAATCCAAACAAAATTTAATCTGCGGCATAGTTGAATGCTATGTAAGTAGCGCACGCTTCCTCTCGCAAGGATAAATTCAGGGGAGAGGATTTCGATGGGGATGGACCACTTCAACTTCAACTTCAATGCCATTATGCCAGACGAGTCTGCACAAAGAAGAGAGAAAAATCATTACAGGACATCGTTGTCTATCCACTAAAACAACCCCACTTAAAACCTCAGGTTCAAACAACAATGCCTCTGCAACTCACAATGCAGAGCTCTGGCTGGCCCTGTACATTGCCATGGCGCACAGGGGGGTCGTTTTCCTGTTAGCCACCGTTTACGGCCTCTGTGGACGATTCCATTCTCCATGCCACTGCGTGAAATTCAGGGTGCCCTGGTTGATTTCTAAACCCAGCCATTAAAGCCCAAAAGCATGGGCTTTAGGGTAAAGATGTTGTCATTTACCTCATGTTTAGGTTGGTCTTGTGCTTTTGGTATTGGTATTTCCTGTTTTCTGTTGGAAACCAGAGAATTTGTGGAAGCTCAAGAAAACAAAAGAGATGAGAGAATGAAGTTTTGGGGGTTTTGTTTTGTCATTTATGGTCGTTGGCTTTGGGAACATTGTTACTATTACTATTGTGGTCATGCGGTCTTGTTGATTCCTTTTTGGTATCTGGTTACTGATCTTCTTGTTGCTTATTGCCATTGGATGGATATCTTTTGGAAGGATTTAACCGACCTTGGTAAGTAGTTTTACTGGCTTCTCTTGCTGGTTTGAAGATCTTGTGTTTGACTGTTATGAGATGTAGATATGTGAAGAAATTTAATGTTGCAAAGACATGTAATAGGAAGATGGGAAGTTGCTTTTTAGGCAGAGCAGTGTGATTTAAAACAGAACAGAACAGAGAGCTAAACAAAAATGTAAAACAGAGATAAAATAGAGATGAGCTGCAAATATTTATATTTCAAAAATACACAAATTTCATTATATTCATAGATCATGAAATATTTGAAATCAATACATAGAGCTATTGTTCTTTCATATGCTTAGAAAATACCAAAAATATGCTACTTTGTTTCACCGTTGCTATAGCAAATACTGATTGTTTCTTCTAACTGTTGCTACAACAGAGCATGCACTTGTTCTTTTCATTATATTCATCAGTTGAAAAAAAGACTAACTAAAACCTATGTATAAGCCCAGCAAGAAGGGAAAACATTTAATTATGCTATGTGGGAAATTTTGTCTAGGAAGATTATGCATTTCAATTTTCATTTAAATCTATCCTATACTTGAAAGTTGAAAAAGATTGCTTGAGATGGAAAAACCTACATCTATATGAGAAGATTTGAAAGATATGTTAGGGTAAACAAAATAAAAAATTTATGATGGAGTTAATGAGGGTAGTTGGGATTAATTTCCAACACTCCCCCTTACTACAACTGTTGCCATCCATGATGTCCAAACTATCTCTTTGATGAACAAAACTTTATTTTCTTAATGGCTTGGTGAAGATATCTGCATACAATTCCTCGTACTTGCAATGTTCCAAAATAATTTCTCCATCATTGATTAATTATCTTATGAAATGATACCTTGTATTCAATGTGTTTTCTTCTTTTATGAAAAAACTGAGTTTTGATAGTGCAATTCTAGAGTTGTCACAAATATATTGTAGTTTCCCTTCTTATTCATGCTTAAGTCTCTTAGCACTCTTCTCTCATCCAAATGACTTGACATGTTTCCCTTGTTGCTGCTATTTCCAAAACAATTTCTCCATCATTGATTAGGTCCCTTATGAAATGATACTTTGTATCAATGTGTTTACTTCGTTTATGAAAAATTGAGTTTTTGGATAGTGCAATTGTAGAGTTGTCACAAAATATTGTAGTTTCCCCTTCTTATTCATGCCTTAAGTCTCTTAGCACTCTTCTCATCCAAATGACTCGACATGTTTCCCCTTGTTGCTGCTACATACTCAATTTTAATTGTAGAAAGTGAAACAATAGGTTGTTTCTTGGAAGCCCGTGAAATGACTCTCAAACCCAAATAAAATACATATTCTAATGTGCACTTTCTATCATCTATACTTCCTTTCCAATCACTGTTCATGTATCCAACTAGCTTAAAGTCATTTGTTGCACTATACATATCATATCCCTTGGTTCCATTCACATACTTCAAGATTCTTTTAGCTACTAGCCAATGTGTCTCTTTTGGAATCTCTATTAATCTTGAAATCAAACTCACTAAATACATTATATTAGGCCTAGTTGCAATCAAATACATTAAACTTCCAACCATGCTTTTGTATAGGGTTAGATTCTGATAACAATGGGAAATTAAATCCAATTCCGTAATAATGGTAAATGTTACAAAACTAATCCACAACTATCTTATTTGAATTTCCAAATGTATCAATTCTCATTTATGCCAAAAACAAGAGAAATCCATACACAAGAAAAAGGAATATTAAAGCTCCAAACTAAATCCACGCCTCTTTTCACATACTAATTATTAATACAAACACAACAACAAGCATATAACCAACATCCCTATATTATGTTTGAGAATTAAACAGATAAAATACAAAGTAATAACACTAAAACTACAACTCTTCTTTGTAGAGGTGAATTAAATTATTAATCTTCATGTTCTTCATCAATGACAAAGTGAGCACGCTACAGGAGTATGAAGGAAAATTATCATTCAATATGCAGCAACTAATCTTCATCCCATGCTGAGACAACAAGCAACTTTTGGTTTTTTTGCTAATTCTACTCTCAAAAACCTGCTCTCCTCCTTATTTTCCTATGCTCCCTCCTCTTAGAGTATCACTACCCTCTCTTGAAGTTGGTTCTTGAAATGAGGTTTGCAACTAATTGGTATAACTATCTCTTCTTGCCTCCCCCCGTGGGTCTATGAAGGTTCTTTTTTTTTCTTTTACTTTATTTTGCAACATATTTAAACTGCCTTTCCCCCATGTGATATGGTGTCTTTCATTTTGCAATATTTAAAAAAAGAACAACTCCAACATAGAAGTGTGGGTCCCTCCACACTACATCACGCCCCTCCTTGATCTAATCACAAGCCAAATTTTGGAAACAAAATGGAAAATAAAATTAAAACCAAAATGTAAAAGCTCCTGTGTCACTACTCCACATACACTTCCTCTTTCAATACTTCATTTAAGAAGGCTAACTTCACATCCATTTGATATACCTTCCATTAGTGTTGGGTTGCTATTGTTAAGACTACTCTCACAATTTCTATTCTTACAACTGGAGCATATGTTTCATCATAGTCTCTTTTAGGTTGTTGTTTGTATCCCTTGATGACCAATCTTGCTTTGTACCTTTCAATCCTTCCCTCTACATTACTTTTGGTCTTATATACCCACTTTACTCCTATGACATATTTTCCTTATGGAAGACTCAGTAATTCCCATATCTTATTCTTTTCCATTGTATATATTTCTTCATCCATTGTATTTATCAAATTTTCATCTTTAATTACATCTTCAAAATGAAAAAGATCATCAACAAATGAGTATAAAGAAAAAAGAGAATTCAAACCTACACTATTCTCACCATATTTTTTCCTATAAATATCTCTCATACTGTTGAATTTGTCTTCTCAAGCTTTCCAAGGTTGGATTTGACATGTTACTTGAGGTTGAACTTGTAGAATGTGGACATGATGGGTATGGACTATGAGTGCCTATTGATGATGGTGATTGATATCCACTTGAATGTGTGGGGATGTCCTTGTGCTTGTTGAACCTGTGTCACTTGAGGACCACTTTGTTGCACTTGAATGGGAGTGAGAGGATTCACCATTGAAGGTTGTTAGCTAATGAATTGGCTCTTTGATTATAATTCTAATATTATTGTTCCATTGCCCAAGGTTCTCTAGACTAAAATCACTAACAGCTTTGGAAATGTCACAATTGCATTTGTGACTTTCCTTTGAATTTTAGAGGTACAACTCCCTCATGTGATTTAATTTACTATGGGTATGCTTTTAACCAGAAAGCAAGAAGGGAAACAAACACTAACTCATAATAATCAAGTTAATTCGAGTGAATTAAAAGGAGACCATGAACTATTTAGCACAAAGACTAAAACAATTAATGATCATTAGGAAAGGATATCAAGAACCTATCATAGTTGCAATAAATGAATACAATGCAAGAAAGATTATCCTACATAGAGAACATACTTAGATTACACACACAACACATAGATTGGTATGATTAACACTGAATTCAAGACTCATGACTCACAAGCTACAACTTATCACAAACATGAATAAATTCCAAGAAAAAGAGAATAGAAATTGTTCCTCTTCTCTATTACAACACAATGCACTTTAGAAAATCTGGACCCTTTCAAATTCATTATCACCTCTCATATAGGGAAATAGTTTCTTCCAATCTTGGCAGTTATCAAAATAGTTGCCAAGTATAGTAGTAGTTTCTTGCCAGCTAATTACTCACCCTAAAAATTAATGAATAAAATTACATTAATGGTCAGAGGTAGTCATGATTACTTTTTAATTAATGCAATCTTCAACAATCACCCAAACATTTCTTGATCATAATCTTTCCTTGTGGCAGTTGAATTTACAATTGGTACAGTTCATAGGTGTTGCATTAAATGACCAATCCATACTAAGTCATGCTCACAAGCGCAAACTATCAAGATGGAGAGGCAACTTGGAAATTTAAATTAATCCTCATAGTATCAACATTAATCTTACACCACCTCATGGTCCTTCTAGTTGCTTAGTCCCAATGAGATCCAACTTAGATTTGCCTCCCTTAATTTCTATAAATTCACTAGAAATAACCATATTTAGCCAATTCAAACAAAAACCTGAAAATGGTCAGTGCGCAAAGTGATGGTGTTTCGATGAATGAATTCATTGAAATTAAAGAAGTCGAGTGTAGCCCTTTGTTTAGGCTATTGTCAGATCAACTAAGGGAGGCCTTTTCCATTTAGAGTGAGGTAGAGGAAGTACTGCACAGTATCCTAGGAGAGAGATTTATGAACTAGGTTCATGTGCATAACCACGAACTCCTGGAGTGCTTTATTTACAATGTGGTTCATACTTTCGGGTGACGTGATTGGGGAATGAGGGCAATGAAATGCTTGGTTATCCTTGAGTACTTGCATAGAGTGAACGTTTCCATTGGAGGGATAAGTCATTTTCCTAGGACTAGGCTTGTGGAAAATGTCATTTGCATCACAACTACAACCCAACATGAGACTACTGAAGAAGTAGTAACTCTCCTTTGCATGGGGCTAGTTCAAAATGATATGGGACTATTCGCTCAATTCCTACAATCTCATGAGAATCTACTATTGCCAATCCAAATTGAGCATCTCTAAGAGGTGGTGAAGGGAATTCATGTGTTGATGTTTGTTTTGTGTACTTGGAAATTTTATTCTAAAACCCCCCAATTTTGTAATACGCATTACCAAATTTTGTAAACACTGACTATACAACATAATATATTATAAGCTTTTTGATACTTGGGTGTTCTCTTCTTTCTAAATATTTGCATGCATGCCTCAATTACATTTTGTATCTAGTAATGGTATTTACTTATATTGATTTCCATGTATATGAGCACTTTGTATTTTTACACCGTTAGTTTCATATTGTTAGCGCTCATTTTAGTAGTTCTAAAAAGCTTCTTGAAATCCACCATAGTTAAAGAAACCTATTTCCTTACCACCTTTGCCTCTTTGGAGAATAGTGTGCTTTAAACTTTGGAAAAATGAGGAGTTCACAAAACCCTGGCAAGAACTGCCAATGGTTTCTGAACTTATCGTAAACCCTGCCTACACCAATAAATTCATCTTTCACTTGCTAGCAAACTTTTAGGGGAGTTATAGAACCTTAGGTATGGACCGATCGTACTTAGAACCCTAAGACATGAGACTTACACAAAGCATTTCAACATTTTAGAAAGTTATAAAAGCTCATCAACTTACCACCCACACAAGAATATGAGTAAGTTTTAAAGGGAAAGTGGTGTAAGAAAGAGTTAAGATAACCTACGTGGTATCCACCAAAGTTAGAAAAACCTAATAAAATGTTGCCAAGACTTAGATAAGTAACAAATTTTATATTAGGGATGAATATTTTAAAGGGCGATGACCAAAATTGAAGTAACAGTAGCTTTGTCTAGGGACAAGGACTAAAAGGACGTAGCAAGGAACCTAGAAATATGCTTAAAACGATTGTTGTATCCATTGGGAAGAGAGTCAAGGATGAGGAAGGAACCAAACTGAAACAAGGAAAGCAAAAGAAAAGGAAAGGAAAACCCCAAACTAAGACCAGGCACAACAAAAATGACACGCTAAAAAGGAGACTAGACATATAGGGTAGGGTGAAACCTACCAAAAAGAAAGGGGAAGACTATTCATACGAAACTATTAACTGGTTGAGAAAATAATGAGTCAGACCTGGAAAAGCTCATCTTCCCATGCTACATCTAAAGGATGGCAAGGATTTGGACTGCCCATAGAACACTAGCATAGATGAAGAAGGCTTCATCGATCCCCACACCCCCAAAAAACCACCATTCATTATACACTTTCTCCTCTTGAGGAAAATGATTTTGAGTTGAATTGCCCACATTACATTCTATTTCTCTCCAAGGTTCAAACATCAAAATACATTCCTTTCCAGGCAAAGAATTAAACTTTTCCTGAGTAGTTGAAACATCATGACCTTCTATCCCATGAATTACCACCTTGTTATCATAATGTTCCTTTGACTCTACTATATTTTCATCTCTAGCAGATTCGACATCCTTATAATAGGCAATCTTACCCACTACTTCATTTTTAGGATGAAAATTTGATTCTTCATGTTGGTGTACACATATATGTACACTTAGCTTACTTAAGCCTGCTTAGGTTTCTTCTACTTAGGTGTCTTTTGCTTAGGTGTCAAGGAAATGGTCCTCGACACCTCTTGCTATCTTCTTGGGTGGTTATCCGCCACCACTCCATGTTGAAGGATTCTTTCCCCTCATTCATGGGTGGTTAGGAGTCTCACCCTATCTTTGTGGTTGACCTTTTTCCACCACTCCAATCCTATCCACTTTTGGTGGATCTTGGTTTCCTTCTCCTTGCCTATATAAGAAAGGCTCATTTTACTCTTGAATATCAATTTGGTTTTTCGTGTGCTCATGCTTTGTAGAAGTTTATATTATTTTTCATTTGCAGATCTTAGCTAACATTTTGTCATGGTATCAAAGCCATCTAAGTGAAAAGCTTCTCATTTTGAGCAAAATCAAGCACTCAACCATTTCAAGGTTCATTTTTTGATATATTTTTTGCAATTAGGATCCTGTACTAATTTTTTTGTGCACAAAAGTTGTAAAAAATAAAATAAAAAATTAGTAGAGGGCCTTTCAACCCTCTGCCCATCTACCCATTTGGGTGCATGAGAGTATGAAGGTGTGACGTTAAACTTTGCAGAAGAGGCATGGGATTAAAATTTACTAGTTTAACTGGCTTAATATTTGGCGATGGAACCATTTTCATTGCTGAGGAATGGTGTCCAACATTTGCAGATGTGAAAGGCCTAAAGATTGGTGCTTAAAATTGTAGATGCATCTAATATTTTCTGTGCCTGTAATTTGATTAGCCTCCTTACATTGATCGGTGCTTTCCATTAGTGGATCACATTCACTATGGTCGGTATACACCTCTCCCCCATCGACGACTTGATCCCTCTCACATCGATGGCCCCTCTTGTCAGTGGATTAGCGCTCACTCAGCCTGCATTAGATCCACGTACACCTCTCATAGCCTAAGCTCAGGCTTGAGATTCGCACAGCCAACACCCAAGGCATGAGGAGTGTGTAATGAGTGAAAACAATAGTAGTCGGCAGTCTTATCTCTGCATCAAATCTGGCCCAGTTAGCATCGCCCTTGGTCTGCAGGTCACAATAGAACAACGGCCGGTTAGTCCTTCACTATAGGGTCTAGTTATCTCCATTAGCAGTAATCAGCGGTACCCATGCATCTATTGTTAGCAGTACTCGGTGGTAAGAAGCAGAGATTTTGATGTAAATTTTCTTTTAAATATTAAAAATTTGTATTAATCCTGCATCTTAAAGTCTTGAGCCGACTATGTATTTGTAAAGGGCCGATGTTTTTAGCCCTAGTTGGTGTTTACTTTTGCTCTATCGGCGAACTTGGTCACATGGATGACCTAATGGCAGCCCTTGGGTGCACAATTCTTGCGCCAGTTTAGTTTTATGTAGGATTATTCTACACTTCAAATGGCTCGTCAAAAAAGAATAGGAGATTAGAATTTGCACACCAATTCACCTCCTCTTTCACATCTCTAATCTGAATTTTCTCATTAAGATCCAATCGTGAACCAATGCATTGTTTAACACTCATAGAGTTTACAGTAGTTTCATCCCTAATAAAAGGATCTTCATTTTCTCCATTTATTATGTTCAAAATTTCACAATCTAAATTTTCGAATGTAAAAAAATCCAAATTTTGGGATGCACAAAGACTCTAGTAACTGATTTTCTTTGTAAGGGTTACACAGAATCATATCATCATGTCAACGATAGAAGGATCGGTAAAAACATATTGTGATGTAGAGGCATGTATTACCCAAGGTGAATAATCCTCATCTTCATTTGATGATCTAAGGTCTTCTTCCATTCCAACAGTGCTTAAACCATACACCTAAGCATTCCAAACTTGGTTTATATTCTTTTCATTTTCCTTTCTATCACTTTGGAAATGTGAAGGAATCAAAACTATCAAATTCATGTTCTTTACAATAGGGCGAGACTAATTATTAATGTATTGAGAAGTTGAAAAATTGCAAACTGATGACCTTCATGAATAGAAATAGGTCCCCTAACACAATGTCATTTCCACAACCCCACAACAACTAAATCATCTTCAACGCTTATTGCTTCATGTTGGGCTTATTCAATCCCATAAACTTTATCCCTTTTAAGAATAAGTTGAACTTCAAAATTTAGAGTAGAAGTAAATATGTAAAACTGAATTACCTTGCTAGGCTGATCAAGCACTGGGATTTGTCAAAGCTCTCGATTGAAATGGTAGACAAAAATCCCTCATAGATTCACCTTCTTTGACAACATGAAAAAAATGTTGAAGTAAAGCAAGAATATTGACAACATTTTTTAATCATCCTAGAAACTTCCACTCTAGAATGCTCCAGCCAGTTATGCACCCTTTTCCAAGCCCCTTGAACCATTCAGCTGCACTTTCAATCAGGTTGTTAAAAAAAATCCGTACAAAAAAATCTTCTTCCTGAATTCCTACGATTTCACTTACAACGGTCATGGCCAAAATGTGTTCTTCAGGGTCTTGCAAGTTCTTACGCAAAAAATTTAGAAAGTGTTTCCTTGATCCATTTGGCAAGTCATTACATGTTATAGGGCTAATGGTCCAATACAATTACCCTAAGGATTTGAAGCCATTTATTATGTAGTCACCAACTCCAAAACAAAGTAAGAGGAGATGAAACTCCTACGTCAATTCCTAGGTGGTAATTTCATATTTGTTTTAAAATATATTTATAAAAATGCAGGAAAAAATGATCCATAAACTAAATTTTGAGCTATATTTATACAAAAAGAAAGGGTATGTGCAGGATCATGATGGGCCAAAAAGTGGTGATATGATGGGTATGTGTAGGGTATGTGGCTAATGAATTTTTTTTACCCAAAATTGATGAAATGAAAAGGGTTTTTAAAGGAGATTCTTAGCTTCCACCAATATAAATTATGTTTTACTTTGAATTTAATAAATAATTATTATTCATTTTCTATTTGAATTATGACTAAAGTCCTCATTGATAGGTTGATTGACGGGGACACATTTTTTATCCAAAACATGCATCGTGATTCTATGCTTCGTGATACTATAGGATTAAAAGAAAAAATGTAATTTCATGGTTTCGACCGGGTTAAGGTGGTCGACACGAAGCTTTTAATATTTTTTAAAAGTTGTAATAAAAAGATCATGATTAATTATTTACTTGAAAAAAATTACAAAAAAATATGCATCACATCCGCATTACGAGTCCTCTACTTATATCTAAAATCTTATAAAAAAAATATTAATATTTTATTATGGTTATTAGGGTGGCCAGACAAACACTCTACTTTTATTTTTTTTCCTTTGAAATTTAAGTAATTAACTCCGCATTGAAATTTCAAATTTTCACCAACAGATTTTTTTTTAAACAAAACCTAGTAGTTTAGAACTACATTCAATTTCCTACAATTCTATTCTTACATATTTTTAAAATAATATAGATAACTTATTCAAATTATTACTAAGTTTTCTAACTCGATTTTTCTAATTTTTTTTGCCACTTAAGGGCCTCGTTTTTTTCCATGATGATCCCCGCACATATCAAATGTTATATATAGAGTGACATCTCGCTCAACCTCGTTTTTTAATATTTTATCAATAATTAAATTATGGTATCAATTTTATAAAAAAAATATATATTCAAATAATTTTTTATTTTTTTGAAAAATACAAATATAAAATTCATTATAAATATATATTTCATTGGTTTATATCATTTCAAAATACAAAACATATATATTACTTTCTATTGATTTAAGTTAAAATTTTATATCGGTTTTGGTTGTTTCTTATATAAAAGTGCACAATAGAGCTTTGAGATTTCACCTAGACAAAAATATTAGTTGGAAGATCTTCAAATAAATAAAATCTCACATGCCAAGGTTTAATCAACAAGACAACTTGATTAGGAAAGTAATGTCCTCCCTTGAAAGCTAATTTTGATCAACCATTCTAGAAAAAAATACAAAGGAGACACCATTTGTAACTAACATAACCTCCATATCCCCCTCTAGCTACCAAGTTTAATGTGTCCAATTCTCAAGGAAAGTTAACATGGCATTCAAACCCATAATTTATAATCAAAGCATGCTCTAATAAATAAAGAACGTCTTAAGCTATAATATCAAAATTAATAACAAGAATGAGATGAGCCTCACTCTTTTGCAAACAACCATTAGATTGAATATGATTATCAAACTTGATATTAAATATAGCTTCATGCATAACCTACATAA
>VDFB02170593.1:0-14330 GCA_007258455.2 Sequoia sempervirens | reverse complement strand
TCACTTCTTTGTCTATGATATTGCTTACTATTATGCTTTTGATATATTTTTTCCAAGCACCCATAGCTTGTACGAAAGCACCTGTTTTAGGCTTTCAACCATAGCAACAACGCAACACTTGAACTATTTGACAAAATGCTTTGGTAGAAAATGTATGAAAATGTGGTAGTATGACAAGGTGTAAACCGTTTGAAAAAATGCTCAAAGAAATGTGGTCTCCATAGAATGCCATGACAACCAAATGCAATTGGCAGCTGCTCCTAGTTATTTGTTATGCAATGTGAAGTAATTGCATAACTGCTTAGGTTGACTTTGTAAAAACTATATTGTAATTGAAATTTTGTCATCTATCAGCATCTAGTTATTAGTTATGAAACGTGAAGGAATGCTTTCAGTTTGAAAGATGTGCAATGCAATGTAATCAATGGTATGAATATAAACTACAAAAATCTATTTTTACTAAGTTACCGGTTCAGTTTTGGGTTTGGGATTGGGTTCAAGAATATATTTCACTGGTTCGGGAAATTTTTTGGGGGGTTGGGTTCGTTTTGGGTTCAATCATACAATAACATATAAAAATCACAAATATATACATATTTGCAATAGTAATCAAGTTCATAATACACCACCATATTAATAGTCAAATAACATAGCAAAAATACACCACCACTTTCATAGTGAAATATTAAAATATTAGTGATCTACTCGAATGTCATGATCCAAAATTATAAATTAAAGTTCAAACATAAAAATGTCAAGTGTTTACAATCAGCCATTATTGATCATTGATCAATCTGAAAAGTGTGAACATTTTTCTGTGTGGAAGGAAAACAACAAAACAGTGTTACACAATTATTTACATTGTGAAAGAGCCAAAACCTTTTTCTTGCAGATCATAGAAGAATTTCAGTGATTTTTTGGGTGTCCTTTCCTTGGAACGAAACTATCCTGAGCCATGACTGATTGACCAGGAACTGTGAGAAAGAAATAAGATAAACCACATGCAACTTGTTGCGATTTCTTTCCTTGGGAAAAAGGGTAAAGTTTTCCTTTCAGGGAGAATCTCCTTTAGAGTTTGAACGCATTGATAATTTTCAAGATAGACTTAGCCAAATATTTCATCTAGGTTTGAAGCTTTTAGGTAAAATGTTTGCTTCTTAAAATTTTGTTCAAAATTCAAGATGCAGGCTCTCCTCCCTTAGGGAAGAGAAGGCCTATCAAACCTAACACTCTTATGCAACACTTCTTAAATTCTTGTTGATGTAGTATTAGATGCAAAGTTTCAAAATAGGCATGGTTATATAAATTCTCATCTCACAACTATCATTGCATCAAATTAAGAATTTTCAATCCTTTATGGTCTAGATAAGAGAAGTATGGAGTAGTGTTCCAATGCTAAATTCTTATAGTGAATCTCTTTGCTATGAGTGGTTCAAAAATGAGGATTTTGTCTTCTGCACCAAATGAGAAATATTCACAATATGTGCTAGAAAGGAATAATTCCATAAGATTGAGTATGCAAGAACTAAGAATTGCAAAATTGGCTTACATTTGACTTCCAAACGTAGAAATTTTCACACTTTTCGATGTTCACACGTAAGTCAAAAAATATATGTGCGTAAGTTGTAAAGTATACACTTGAATACACATAACTCATATCTATTGAACCATGAATTTATAATTTGCAAATATGGACGCCATCGATAAAAAATATTTGTACTAAACAAATAGCCATGTACGCATACATCAATATATGTCGATATAAGTATAAAATATAGTTACAAAATAGCCATATAGGCTTACGAGAATGCCATATAGGCATTCAATTTCAAATATATCCAATACAAAATATGTACAAAATTGCCATGTAGGCATACAACAAAGGGCTCTGTGCATTCAAAATTCATTTCTCTCCATGCTTTGGTTCAAATACAATTTTATTCCCTATACTGGGCGATCCGATGGAGATAAGTCTATCACCTGTTTCTATTGTGCTCGAGGAGTGCTCCTACTACTCCTCCTAGTGTTTAGCTTCTGGTGAAGTTTCAACTGTTACAATAAGAAGTAAAGACATTAATATATAGAAATTACATTATAAAAATTAATACATTTAACAAAATAATCACTTACAGCCATCTCACGATCACTCTCCTCGATGGAAATATTTGCACGCCAATGCTCAGGTGTGCTCAAGCCCTATATAAACCATCCAAATAGGAATTAAACTATGAATCAATAATGGTTTGATTTTTCACTAGAACTAGTTCATCTATAACAATGAATGTAAATTGAAATTTAGTAATTTTCCTCATACCTCCCCTATCAGAGCCATCGAGGATTGTATAGTGGAGGAAACACCAATATCCATTTCCCTCATAATGTTTGGTGGTGTTTCTGTCACCGACATCTGAAAATAAAACAAAAAATTATTCAATCACAAAAAAGTTACAATAGCAATCCATGTGATGACTTATAATGTATGAGATCTAATGAACAAAATTTTGAGTACAAGTATTAAACATATATATTTTTGATTATTAGTCATCGAATTTGAAGTAATGCTTTGATTTTGAATGATCTGTGTAATGCAATGTAAGGTCAACAATATGAATATAAACTACACAAATCTATTAAACTTAGAATTCATTACTTAAGTTCTCTTTAAATTCTATATTACCTTTGTGAACGTTTGATCAAATCTACTGGCACTCGGAGGTGTTTCCTTGAAACCTCCAATAGTACCCTATTCAACATCCAAAATCACATATTAAAATACCATTCGTAAAACAATGCTATTAACACATGTAATAAATTTATAATTGTTTACTAACTTTACATACCCCACCGATAGGTGTACTGTAAAAATAAGTAGGTGGATGACTGGTGTATCCAGTCTCTACACTATGACCCTGCAATTTTATTAAAATAATAAAACTAAATTAGTTAATCTTGCATTTCACAATTGAAATTTAATAAATTAAATTCAATGAACATGCTGAATTTTACCTGAGTGTCAATGACATATGCATCATGCAAAATGTCAGTCATCCTCTCCATCCCCATAGATGCATATGGATCAAGATTGGTAATAGCATATAGATCTTGCATAACACCCTCTTGGGTGTCGGTAGGGTCATACGAACAAGTCGCCCCACAAGATTGACACACATGGGTTTGAAGGCCACCACCTGAAGACTCCCCTGGATGGCGTTGTATAATAGGGCTAGTGTGATGGATGACACTCTATATCAAAGTTGTGATCGTCTGCAATGTGTCTACATTGGCACTCTCCTTCGCAACGACAGGCATCACAATCTGCTCATGAGGTAGCCTAGCGAGAGGTCGTCTCCCTTGTCACGTAGGATCTAGCTGTGCACTGGGCCTATCCTGAGCTAACCCCCCACCTCTCCCCTGTAACTCCCTCATATCAAAATAATTTGGGATTTGGTTTAATACAAACTCACTGTATAGTTTCCTCAGAAAATATTGGGGGACTTCATAATTATTGCACAGTGGGTAATCAAAGACCATATACCATCTTTCATCAAAATGGTTCTTAATCTCTTGGTGGTGGCACCAATGAATAGGGAACCTCTTTGCATTGAGGGTAAGATTTTGATTTGCTTTAGGGTCAGTGAATAGAGAGCACAAATCACCTTTAGTAATTTTTAAATCTTTTACTTGTTTATATGATAATTTGTCTACATAATATGCCCTAGCTATCTACCTCCTATCTTGCCATCCAGATATTTGTTGGGTGATTGCATCTACATTTTTTAACATGTCTTTCAATGAATTTGCTAGAATCATTCTATCTGTGGTTGAAACATTTGGATCACTCAACCTACTGATAAGATCCTCAAACTTGTTGTTTTCTATTGTTCTCAATTTCACTCCTCAAATTTTCTTGAGTGCCAGGAGGGAATTAAGAGAATGGTGGCAGAGGTTGATTTTTTTGTTGAGGTTGATTTTGTTGAGGATTTTTCTGTTGAGGATTTTTAGGATTTCCTATAGATTTTAAAAAAAAATCAAATCTAACCTAAAACAAACAAAATCAATTTCAAACTAACAAATTCAAAACAAATAGTAAACAATACTTACCTCCTGCATCTCTTTGTCATCATGGCACCATATTTGCAGACAAAATCCAACTGTTCTTGATGAAATTTGCAGAAGTCCTTCCTCCTAGAATGCGAGCGTGAAATTGAGGGTTTTTGGCTGCGGGCAGAGCTGAAAAATAGTGAAAAGAAAATGATACACATTTCACTTTTTTTTCTTTTAAAAGCACATAATGTGCTCATGTTATAACGCGAGTGCATTATGTGTTTCCCCTTTTTTTTCCCATTTGGCCACAAAAGTGCGACCAACTTCATACACCCAACCCCCCTCCAATTAAAATTTTTGGCACAAATTTCCTTGTCTAGAGCCATTCTTCAATATATCAGCCTTCTCAAAAGATGTAGACTCCTTCAATCGATCTTTATTTCCAATCGACATCTCTTCTCAAAGTGGTGTCAAACAATATATTAAAATCCTCCAAAATTGAATGCATTAATAATCACAATTTCCAGCAATCTATTTTTCTTCACTTCTATTTTGTCTTATATGAAGCTAAGTAGGATGCTCAACTTTCCCACACCTTGTTAAGAATAGTAATTCTTTAATTTGGAAAGCCCGACACTCCCTCATTATTCATGTCTATTGAGCTCATCTTTTCCTATATAGTATGACATTATTTTTATTTTTGATGGCTCTCATACATTTCGACCTTCCCTTGATATGAAATGCTTAACATAATATCAAATTCTAGCCAAGATGATTTTGTCATATGTTTAGATTTGGATTTTGTCTTATCTGTCAGGTAAGACAATTTTTCCCAATAATATCAGATGATATTGAATTTCCCAAAGATAGAAAATATTTTCCAAAATTCTATAAATGATAATATCAACTTTTGATTGATTATTGACCTTCAAAATCTATAGATGTAAACTTCAAACTAGAAAATAAACTTCTCCAAAAATTTTCCAAAGGCCACTAAATTTGGAAATGATCAAATCTCCAACAACGAATTCTTCCTTGTAGGAATACAATAGCTACTACAAGTATCCAACTCACAGAAATTGATTGCAACAATAAACTAGCTATTATAATGGTGATGATGAGATAATAAACCAACTATCAAATCAACTCAGCTAGGGCAATAATACATCAACTATTGCACCTATCAAATCTCTCCAATTAAGCACATGTAGAAAACCTGGAAGGATTCCTCAACACTTGCAAATAGGGTTGATCTTTCACAATTGAACCAAGTACTCTAGAGTTTTCAAACCCTCAAGAAAGCAAAGCATTCAGCTTCTTTTCCAAACTGGTAATGAGAAATGAAATTCAAATCAGGCATGCCCAAATGCTAAGCCAATAGCTCCTTATAAATATTTCTCAATGACTTTTCAAGAAGCTTCTAGAAATAATATTATTTTATTCCCTTAAGTGACTTTATGATATATAATTTATTTTAAGTCACTTTATTAAACTAATTAAATATAAAGTCATCTTTTAAATTTTTTACTTTATTGAAATAACTTTATAAATAATCAATTTAATACATACTCCCTTATTTCTCCTATTTAGCCTTCAAGAATAAATAAAGCCTAAACACTCATCAAGGTGGCTATCAAAAAGGGGACATGACAGTCCTTCCTTCCCAAAATTGCTTTTTTCCCAAGCAATTGCAAACTGATATTCTGAAGAATTTTCCCATCTATCCATGTAGCATCCTCTACTGGAAGTCCTCTCCATCTCACCAAATATGTCCTAAACACCATGTTCCTCAAACTCTTCTCCTAAGTATCAACAGCCACCTCTGGGATTATAACCAAATTCTCCTCTTCATTAATCAGTTGTAGCTCCATGGAAGAAGTAACCCACTGTCCAAGTGCCTTCTTGAGGCATGAAATGTGAAACACCTTGTGTGACTCACTGCCTTCTAGTAGCTCCAACTCATAGGTTACCTCCCCAACACACTTGCTAATCCTATAGGGTCCATAAAATTGAGACTTGAGTTTCTGCACACTACTCTTCCTCATGGAAGACTGTTTATAAATTTGTAACCAAAGGTAAACCAAATCTCCAAGCTGAAACATGTGCTCAATTCCCTATTCCCATCAATGTATGTCTCCAACTATCTATGTCCCACCTACCAACTATCCTGGAGTACCTGCAAGTTGTACTGGTTCCCCTAAATCCAACACTTAGCCTCATGAGTTCTATACTCCCCAAAAATCCATGTTAGTACCTAACCATTTAAATAGCTCCTACAATAAGGAACTTAGGAAATCATTGTCTCTGTCACCACCTAAGTATCTCAACAACCCATGCAATCTGGTGATCTCTCTAAAAAAAAATTTTAAACCAAGAATTGTGGTGATGAACCTTAGGCATCCATAAACAAACTCTGCCTGGATCCCATGAACAAGTTGGAAGTCCATAAATCTCAACACCAACTAACTTTTGTGACACCATTTTGATAACCCTTAGAGTCCAATCGACCCAAATCTCAAACCCTTGTAACTGTATGCAATTGATTGGAGAGAATGAAGTGTGATACTTACCAAACTTGGACTCATAACTTGAAAACATATCATACTAGAGTGAACCCAAACTCCTCTTATTCAACCCATCTCTTTATATAATCAAATCTCATGTATGTGAGCTGAATGAGAACTGATCAGTACACCTCATAATGCAATTGAGGTGAAACTCTCCTACCTATGCTAATGGAATACCAGAGTAGTGATGTGTACCCCATCCAATAATACCATCATTAAAAGAAGACTCACTACTCACATTTGGATGAGTTGGTCTAGCAGTGATGTCATCACAACCTTGTGTGGCCTTATCAACAGTACCTCTATCAGATTGCAATTGCAAGTTTTGTGACTCACTATTAGGAGTGAAAATAATACCAACATGAGTGCCCTCAAACTCTTGAGAAGAGCTTGGAACAACACCAAGGTTCAGTTTGCAAGACTCATAAGTAATCATCTTCTTCTAGTAAGACTAACCAAGGTCAATCTCAAAACTACTAATCTGGAGCCTGGTGCTCAAAACTCCAATGGTGATCGATCCTGCAGAAAATTTAGATGTGTTTTTATCATCAACAATCCAATTGACATTGAAAGGCCTCTTGCATATGTGAAAGATGCCTAAAAATGAAGGTGCATAAAACATATACCATCATCTGTCAAACTGCTAGCATAAACCATAATAGCACCACATAGCCTATGAATCAAGTCCATGATAGATAAAAAATTATCTCTAATATCAAGGGATGATAAGAGCTCATCATCAATTTGTCCCTTAACACCAAAGTGACAATCCTAACTCCTGCTATACATGATCTCAACTACTAATGTCCTCAAAGTAGTATTGGACCATCAACCAATGAAATGTGAGATAAAAACCATGTTAAACCTAGAATACAACTATACTCATGCCTAACTCCAAACCATAGAATAAAATCAATTGACCACTCAATCATAGACCTCTCAAGATCAAGAATAATGCATCCATCAACAACTGACTTCTCTTGCTTATCCAACACAAGAGACATTGTACTTGTATCCTGAGTGTGAACACTCATGTTGCTCACCTCATCTTGTTCCCTAGCTACCATAGATGATTGAGTCTCTATTGTACATAATGAATCTCAATCCAAACTCAACTCAAAATAGATCTCTTCAACATCAATCTCTAATTCCTAAAGAGCTATCTGAGTCATTTTCAAGGAATCGATGGTGACCTAAAGCTTGTGAGAGAGCTTATCAACTTCCTCTTCTTTCCTCATTAAAGCATCTGAATAGATATCAACGAGGTTGAGAAGGTGGTCATGATCTGAAATAAGGTGTAAATTTTTCATTTTCATTGTCCCCATACCTTCTTTGACTTCCTGCAAGCAATCATGAGAAGACTATGCTTCATCTCCCTTTTGTCTTCTCTCTAACTGAATCATCCAAAGATGATTTTCAATCATCTTGTGCATTTTTTCATGATGAGATAAGGCTGCCACAATCTCATGCTCATTTACCTTTAACTGGTTCCTCCAACTGTGTAGACTATGGGGTGTATGATTAGCTTTTCCTTCATAAGAAAAAGCATCTGATTATTCATGAAGTGCTTGGGTTACTCAACTATCTTCTTTTTCCAAGTCCTGCATACATTCATTCTGATTTGGAATTAGGTCAGCACTAATTCCACCTATAAAATCATCATCAATGCCCTGATTAAGTGTCTCAACACAAGAGGGCTTAGGTTGCACAATGTACTCATCATCCCTCTCAAGTGAACCATTGGGTGATGGCACACTATCCTCCTAAAGAGAAAATGGATCCTGTAAACCAAATAATATTAACTCACCTATAGTTAGTTGATCCTTGAACTTCTCAATTTTTGGCTCAACCAATTATCTTGCAAGATCATATGTGGTAGATGAAACATGTTGCTCTTTTCTCCAAATGATTAACAATTCAGATTGCAATTGTTTGCAAACATCCTCATTCTCATCAAGGATCATGGACAGGATAGTGAACAAATTTTTATTTACACTATATGGATGTATTTTCCTTATTCTTGATATGAAGCAATCAAATAACTAGAGGATAAGACCATCATGATCAAAGATGATAATTCGTGACCATAGCTTTACCATTGTTTCTAGAATCCTAACCCTCTTACGTAAAGTAGGGATTTGTATGGCATGTATCCCTTGAAATATTTCAACCATAAACTCTATAACTTGTCTCATTTTGTAATTATCAAAAGTAACTTCAGGAGTTGTAATACTCATTATTTCACTAATGGAATGGGACACAACACATCTTACATCATTATGTTTGTGTCTCAATAACCTATCTTTCTCCAAAGAGATCAATATCAGAATCATACCTGCTCAAATTATCTAAGAAGGTGGTTGGTCCACCAAATGCAATCAATTTACTACTTCCTCCAATGAACTAAGAAGAGCATCCTTGATTAGAAACACATGACCAAGTTTATCTCTTTCCGTAAAAAGTCTCTTTCCAAACTCTATGTCATTTATTGAGTCCATTCTTATAAATGAAAATTTTTGATCTATTTGATTAGATGAAACCATTCCAAACTACCAAGCATGCTAGCAAGAATCTTAGCTCTGATACCATTGTAATGCACCTTGCTAATTTTGATGTAAATGTTCAATTTTCTACCTTGGAAATTTCGTCAAACATTTTTCCTTCAACCTTTCAACTTGTTTTTCGATTAATTTGTTTGTTTTTTTGTTTGCATATGATGATTGCATAAACTAATTGACTCCAAAAGAAGCATTCAAATGACTAAATTGAAATATTGATGCAATGCAACAATATAATTGAAACTAATCTAAAACACTCTAGGCATTTTGACAAATAGTTAGAGTGCAAGCTCCAATCTCCAATCTATATTTGAATGATAGAAAATCTATAACCCTCCTATTTTTCCTTTCAAGAGAATGATTTATTGTGCCATTATGATACCTTTGACAGTGACTCAACATCAAGATATTCCATAAGCAAAGCCTAATACAAGCCTATCTTGGATAGAAAATTATATGACTAAGATACAATGCAAGCTTCAACTATAATGACTAATTGAAATGTGAATGCACACTACTGTAGTAACTCAACCACCAACTAAATGAATTGCATCTAAGATGCAAGCAATGACTTAAGAACCTAGATTGAAGTATTTGCTCAATCGATGCGTTTCAACTACAAGACACATCCCTTCAATTAAAATATGTGGCATGACTTTCCTTGTCCAGATTCATTCTTCAATATATCACCCTTCTCAAAATATGTAGACACCTTCAATTGGTCTTTGTTTCCAAGTGACATCTTCACTTCTCAAAGTGGCGCCCATCAATATACTAAAATCCTCCAAAATCAAATGCACTAGTAATCATGATTTCCAACATTCTATTTGTCTTCACATTTGTTTTGTCTTATATGAAGTTGAGTAGAATGATCGACTTATCCACTCTTTATTAAGAATAATAGTTCTTTAATTTTGAAAGCCCGAAACTCCTTCATTATTCATATCTATTGAGCTTGTCTTTTCCTACAAAGTATGGAATTATTTTTATTTCTAATGGATCTCATGCTAGCTCTCAAAAAAGTAGGCATAATGCCTTAAGAGGCTGCCAATCCCCTGATATGCTTTAGGGTAACAGACAAGGTCAAGAGAACTCAACCTTCTACTCTTTAGGTGCTGCTAAACCCAGGCGGGTGTACCTTTTTGAATAGTGCAGACTTAACTTGTGATTATCTTTCTAAAATGCTTTGTCCACAATGGCAGATAATAGTGAACAAATGAAACCAAACTTGATAGCTGTCTTCTGATCGAAATCCTATAATGCTTAATCAACTGATAAAAATAGATTGAATAAATTCAAATAATGAAATTGTAGAGACTAGTGCTTTATTGGGTATGCCAAGTCAAAAGAAACAGAAGTGGGCAACTTATTTTGGTAGAAAATCAAATTGCAGGCATATGATTTGTTCATAACTTGTATAAAAAATGCAAGATTATGACCACCAAGCTCTACTTTAATAATCCAGATGAATCTCCCTAATTACTGTGATTAACAAAAAGGATTTAATCTCTACTTGAGAGAACCAATAGATTAATCACACATATACAACAAATGTGCACTGATAAGCTGAGAATAAAATTGTTATTTCAATTTAAACAACTAGAAAGAATCAAATTGGAGACAACTTCAACAATACTTTTCAATAAGCTCAACAAATAATTGATACCAGAAATAACCTGCCACACCAGCTGATTTTTATTGATTTCACCATTTGAAAAACATGCACATAGTCTCTAATAAGAGAAAATTACTCTAATATAGCCATTCCTAATCTATTGTATGTCATCTAAAAATCCTCTTAATTACAATCGGGGTGCATATTTATACACCAGCATGAGAAGAACAAAACGCTTCAAAATCATGTCGGCCATTGTAGAAATCGGGCTCCAATCAAGTCGGCATTGAACGACATTTAACATTTACATGTCAGCTAACAACATTTGAAATTATGTTATTCACCAGTGAACTAGTCGGTGAGACAGGGCAGCAGTATGCCGAAGGCAATTATAACGTTGATCGCTGTCATCCTATGTTCCTCTGTTTCTTGTGTTATTCGCTTTCGCTGTGACCAACTGTTCGCTACACCGAAGTCATGAAGCACCCTTATATCTCCTTTTTGTTTCGCCATAGCTTCGTGATATTAGGGAGGCATCATATCAAAAACCTTATGTTACTCCGAGAGCACCTATATATTATATTTATTTTAGTCGCTGAGACATAAGAAAATGTCTTACCAAAAACCATTCCCCGCTCGCTTTCACCAAGACGAAACAGTATTGGGGAGAGGTCATGTAGAGTGCCCACATTATACTGAAAGCTCAATCCTTGAGTGTCGTTGTGACATTAAGTTTCTCCTACTGATGATGCCCATCAAGTGTGTCGCCATAACATCCAACAATCGAGGAGACCTCATGTAGAGAGTTCTTTGTTATACCGAAAGTCACCCAAGATCATTTGTGTTCACCAAGACAACACCCCTCATACACCGACAAAGGTACCCCCTATACATTATCGGCACAACCCACCTATATCGCCAGGACCTACTCTGAAGCAAACATCTCTCACCGAGACCTCTTTGATATGCACAAAGTCGCCGAGACCAAAGGTCTCTCGCTGAGACCTCAACTCGACAGCCTGAACTCATACCAATACGTTCTCTTAATCTCCGATTGGTGTGACAAAATGACATCGCCAAGACCAACTGCCAATAACATAGACTCTAGCCGAAGTGAATCACCCGTGTAAAGTCGGTAAGATAAACTGAACTTTCCATGACATTGCAACGAAAAGAATAACTCACACTGATGAACCCATACACCTAGTTGCTGAGACATCTAGAATTCATCAAGATGCTAGCCCGTCCGCCAAGACATATGCCGATAGAAGCCTCATTTGTATCATTTAGTTAGATAGGAAAGACTCGCTATGACCATTCACCGAAACCAAAAACCTTTTCCGATATGTGTATCATCCTATCACTGAAACAGTGCGAAAGTCACGCTGAATGAATAATGCAAAAAACCTGTGATCACCATGACACCGGATGAGTCTTGCTAATAGGCAACACAAACTCATGCAAGCAGAAAATGCAACATGGGTCAGGGAGACAGTCATGGACCTACACGGATAGGAACCAGAATGCACAAAATGCAAGGCCCAATGGAACATATGATGCAACATGGTAAAATATGGGCAAAAAGTGTTCAAGAAGGCACTTATTTGGAAAATTATGAATGGAATCATATGTAAAAACATTAGATTTTTACAGTTCTAACAGACTTATCCACTCTTTTTTAAGAATAATAATTCTTTAATTTCAAAAGCCCGAAACTCCTTCATTATTCACGTCTGTTGAGCTTGTCTTTTCCTACAAAGTATGGCATTATTTTTATTTCTAATGGATCTCATGTAAGTTTCAACCTTACCTTCATATCAAATGCTTAACATAATATTGAATTTTGGCCAAGATGATTTTGTCTTATGTTCAGACTTGGATTTTGTCTTATTTTCCAAGTAAGAAATTTTTTACCAATAATGTCAAATGATATCGATTTTCCTAAAGATAGAAAATATTTTCCATAATTCTGCAAATGATAATATTGACTTTTAACTAATTATTGACCTTCAAAATCTATAGTTATAAACTTCAAATTTGCAAATCAACTTCTCCAAAATTTATCCAAAGGCTATTAAATTTTTCAATGATCAAACCTCCAACAATGAATTTCTCCTTGCAACAATGTAATAGCTACTGCAAGTATCCATCTCACAGAAATTGATTGCAATAATAAACTAGTTGCTACAATGGTGATGGTGAGATAATAAACTGGCTATCACATCAATTCAACTAGGGAAATAATACATCAGCTATTGCACTTGTCAAATCTCTCTAATTAAGCACAAGTAGAAACCATGGATAAATCCATCAACACTTCAATCTAGGGTTGATCTTTCACAACCAAACCTGGTACTCTAGAGTTTTCAAAGCCTCGAGCAAGCAAAGCGTTCAACTTCTTTACCAAACTAGTAATGAGAAATGAAATCCAAATCAAGCATACCCAAATGCTAAGCCAACAACTCCTTATAAGTATTTCTTCATGACTTTTTAGGAAGCTTCTAGAAATAATATTATTTTATTCCCTTAAGTGACTTTATGATATAATATTTATTTTACGTCACTTTATTAAATTAATTAAATATAAATTCATCTTTTAATTTTAATTTATTGAAATAACTTTATAAATAATTTATTTAATACTTACTCCCTTATTTCTCCTATTTAGCCTTTGAGAATAAATAAAGGGTAAATGCTCATCAAGGTGGCTAACCAAAAAAGGGACATGACAAATTGTTTGAGAATTAGATATTTTTTTCAATCAAGCTATCAATCAGGACTTTAGTCATAATGCAT
This sequence comes from Sequoia sempervirens, assembly GCA_007258455.2. Lineage (NCBI taxonomy): Eukaryota > Viridiplantae > Streptophyta > Pinopsida > Cupressales > Cupressaceae > Sequoia > Sequoia sempervirens. Next base: position 750 of record VDFB02170593.1, on the reverse strand, counting down.
GTAGAAAATCAATAATAATTATCTATTAAATTCAAAATAAGGCATATCTTATATTAGTGGAAAGCTCAAAATGTTCTCAATAAACCCTTTTCATTTCTTCAAATTTGGATAAAAAAGTCGTTAGCCACTTTTTTGTCATATCGCTAATTTTTGGACTCCCATGATCCTACACTAACCCACGTAGTATCAATCATCTTTAATGCTTGTTTTAAGACACCCAATGTAATGAAATACCAACATATATTTGTTTGCAATGCAATAGCATCCCAATGAATTGTCTACAATGTAGAGGATTAAGTTATGTACACAATGTTAAGTACTGAATTCAATGCATTTGGTAGATTTGATAAGAATTATGGCTATCATGTAGAAAATCTCAATAAATGAGTAAAATAATAAAATAAAAGTTTCAAATTTGAAACAAGTTTGAAGGGAGAAATTTTTTGAGAGATAGAGATATCAAAGCAAGTGAGCGTATGAGGAAGTGAATATTAATTTTTAAATGAATGTGAAGAACCAAGTGTGAATAAGGTTAATGTGCTTCATGAATTTAGATTCATTGAATCAAAGGGTCCATACCAAACTACACAATTTTTTGAATGAATTTGGAGTGCATTTCTAAAACTATGGAGTTTAGATAGTTCATAACAAAACATATTTAATTAAGTCAAATATGTTTTAATTATCCCACAACAATTTAGGGTGAAATCAAGGGATTTAAGAACCATTTCTTTGATAAAACATCAAGTA
>VDFB02170592.1:0-13112 GCA_007258455.2 Sequoia sempervirens | reverse complement strand
GGGAGCATAGAGACAATGATGATGGAGGAGTTTTTTATGGAGCTAGTCTGAGTACTGCTCCAGGACTGTCAAAGCACGTACCCCATATATGTACTAGTTGTCATCAAGTATGCTATGGACCTGATCAGGCCACACCTAGTTCAAGTGGACGGGGAGATTCCAGTGGTTCATCTGGTTGCATCAGTTCATCTGTAGAGTTTCTCATAGCAGACCATCACCCTGAGGACACTGCAACACAAGTATAAATATCCATCTATGTACATTCATTTTATAAAAATTTTGATGGATGTATATATCAAAGAAAAGTTTGCAATACATTTTAACAATCAAATTGTTTGGTGTATAGATGACACTAACAATGGGGGGCAATCATCTATTCCACGAGTACATACATTGACACCGGTCATACTCGTCAACCCTTATGGGGTATTTTGATTTCAATTTTTAAAATTATATATGAAATCATAAATTTAACTTGAGTTTTAAATTTATAATTGAATCACATATATATTTGAAATATTTATGTTGGTTTAGGAAATTCAATCGGCATCCACGTCGATTCCTTCTAAGGGATTTTCAACCACTCCTCCACTATTGGGCGTCATAGATTAGAGGAAGGTACATTCATATTGTAAACTTGTTTAAATTTTACATTATTATAGTTACAATTTTATGAATTTTGAATTCACTAGATATATGAAATACATGCATGTACACTTGTAAATATTATAAGCGTTAAATGTCTATGTACATGTATTTCTATGTTGATACCACAATTAGAATGGGCATCAGGCAAAAATTTGATGTTGTAGCTACTCGTGAGGCCACTGATTTCCAGGTTGTTTACAAAACTTTCTACACAAAATGTGCAAACTTGAATATATATATATATATATATATTAACCTAATTCAATTGTGCATTCTTTAATTTTGATCTTGTAGGAATTTGTTAGTGCAACTTTTAGCGCTGACCTAGACATAGTTACACCACCAGGAGGACATGCAGAGTAGGCTCTATATCAAATGGTAATTTAAATTTTTTATTATATTTAAAGTCAATTATAAATTACATATTTTGAATATAACTTAAATTTTAAATTTTAAACTGAATATATACATAATATGAGATTTATTACATATTATTTTTCTTTTATAGCATGAGACACATCTTGTAGTTGAGCATGTACAGACGGGTCTTGGAGAAGAGCTTGGTGCACAACCTCAGAATATGGTACAATTAAAATATGATAAATTATAAATTAATTGAATTAAAAAAAATTAATTATAGAGTTGTGCATCTAATTTCAAATTTCTTTATCTTGTTTATGTAGATTGATTTAGAGAATTTAGAGGTTGCTTCAAGTGCACCAGAGCATCTAGACATAGATATGGCAATAATTTAATTTTATGATGGATTATAAATTAAATTGTCATTAAATCATTTTTCATTGTCTTACATCTTATTTCATCTTTCTCTTGTACAAAGTGTTTCAAGTCATCCGCATAGTCTGCAGGGTGTGAAGAGGTCTCTTGATTATAGAGATAGTACATGACCTAGAAACATGTGATTTTATGTTTTATATTTGTTTATTTCATGGACTATATTTATGGTTTCTCATGTACTCTATTGGACTTTATATTTCATGGCTCAAGTACTTAGTTGGACTTTAGTTCATGGGTTGTACTCTAGACTTTATTTCATGTGCTTAATATATTGGTTTCATGCACTTAATATGCTACATAAATTATGGACTTTATTATTGTTTGAAATTTTAATTTACACATGTACATCTATGCATTTTATGTTCATAGTCAAGACATTAATACAGGACATTAATGTGAAATTTAGTGATCTCATACATGATATTAATATTGGACATTTTAATATTTATACTTTACAAATTTAGTGATCTCATCATGATATACATGATATGTGCATTCAATAATTAGCGATAATTACTCAATGAACTTATTCAATTCATGTCAATCAATAATTAGTCAATAAATCATAATTTACAAACAAAAGCAATCTGTTTATATACCAGAAAGGATAAAATTTTAAGAAATAAACAATACCATAGAAGATTAGAGAATAAAAGCATTAATAAATTCTATAAATAATATCTAACACTAATTTATAAGTTGTCAAAACAAATAATGACATCCCATACTAATTTATAAGCTATCAAAACAAATAATGGCATACAATACTAATTTATAAGCTGTCAAAACAAATAATAGCATCGAATACTAATCTATAAGCTATCAAAACAAATAATGGCATCGAATACTAATCTATAAGCTATCAAAACAAATAATAACATCCAACACTAATTATAAGTTTTCTTAAGGGGATCAAAGAAGAGTATAATTGAGTATAAATATTAAGTGATATTAACAAGTATTATAAGTTTTATGGTGATTCATCATAACACAACGTCTTAAGGGGATGTATGAAGGGGTCATTATACATCTTAAAGGGATGTCTTAAGGGGTCTTAATGGGATGTCTAAAGGGGTCATAATAGAACGTCTTAAGGGGATGTATTAAGGGGTCATAATAGAATGTTTTAAGGGGTCATAATACAATGTCTAAAGGGGATGTCTTAAGGGATCTCAAGGGGTCATAATAGAATTTCTTAAGGGGATGTCTTAAGTGGTCATATGTCTTAAGGGGTCTTAAGGGGATGTATTAAGGGGTCATAATACGTCTTAAGTGGATGTCTAAAGTGGTCATAATACAACCTCTAAAGGGGATGTCTTAAGGGGTCATAATAGAATTTCTTAAGGGGATGTATTAAGGGGTCATAATACAAGATCTTAAGGATATAATTGGTTTAACAATAATGTATGCATAATATTTAGTGATTATACAATTAGACATAAAGTTTCAAAGTAGGAAAACATGCACATTTAACAAACAAAATATATAGAATATTGATTTGATACATAAAAGTACAGAGAGTATGTTTAATTATGTAAGTATGTATGCACATATATGTCATCTCAAAACAATGTTTACAAAATTTGGATATGCCATCTCAAGAACATCTCAAACTCATGCCTAGAATGTAGTAGGTCTTCACACCATCTGATATCAAAAAGGTACAAGCAATATCAATGAAATCATCAAAACATACATATTTTAATTTATATAAAACTATCCATATGTACACAACTCAAGTACTTGCATTTAAAAGTATTCCACACATGTTTGTAGGTTGAATCTAGGCATCCTCTCCTTTTTGTTTCAAAGTATGAGATCAATGCAATGATGGCTTAAGGATACAAAAATGACAATAAATCAATTTTAACTATTAATGTACAAGCAATATCAATATGCAATCAAAACAAGTATTTAAATATAATTTAACTAATAATTACCTATTTTTACTAAGTATTCCATGTTGTCTAGGTTGAATCTGCATGGACTAGATCCTTTTTTTGATTAGGCCTTAAGGATGTATAAAAGGAAAATTTAAATCAATTTCAACTAATAACACACTTCACCAATGTTGAAACATGTATTTAATGTATTTAAAAGGACAAAATAAAACTAAAACTATATTTACCTATATTTACTTATTCCATTGTACCATCTGCATCGTCTCTTTTTTGCAATGCATCTATGATTGCCTCATGCTCTTCCATAGAAATTGAACATCGCACTTTTTTTGAAGGTCTTCCACAATATTGCTCTAGTTTTATATTTTTTGCCACCACCAAATGTGAATAATGTATAATATTTGTATGTGTTTCATAGTCTTTGAATGCAGGTAGACCATTCATTCTTCCGTTCATTTTGTGGAACAACAACCACCGTCCCTATTGGAATACATGTTCAAACATCACATCAAATAAGTTCTCAGAATTTTCTTAAGGGGATCAAAGACTTGTTCTAAAAAATTTCTTAAGGGGATGAAAAACTTGTTATCAAAATTTTCTTAAGGGGATCACCATACCTATTGGATAATGAAATCCATGATCATCTTCTCAAGGTGCTATTAACTTATGTTTAGTTTCCACACAATGAGCCAACCAATATTTTGTTTTATCTTCATTCCCCTCAGGTGCAATACTAGCATACACATGTCCTGCCAACAAAATTTGATTTAATAACTAGCATATCCACTTATAAACAATTTTAGTATTACAAAATAATAATAAAGTGAAATAAATTGAATTCAATTACCTTCTTGTACAAGGTCTGAAACACAGTCACAATCTTTTAATGCAAACACTTGATCATTGTCTTCAATTATTTCATATTGATCGTAATAGCACGGGTATTAGCGATCTTTGCTCCCCACTGGCTAACCATTATAGCAGTACTGCATGCTTCCCAATCTCTGAGATACAAAAAATGCAAGTTCCCTTGTCCAAATAGTCCATGTGCTTGCTGTCGCACTCTTAAATGAATGCCATTTAGTAGGTCCACTGATTGTCTCACAATCAACTCTAGGTACAATGTTCTCTTCTTCCACCAACCAAAATAATTAAATGGTAGAGTAATGCTTGAACGGTGCAGATAATCTTCTATCACACCAATCCACAATCTCATGTGCATCTTTAAATTTTACTAAATCCTCAAATTTTAATTGTTCTCTTGCAAGAATTATTTTGACACACGCACCAGCTCCATCATGTTCTCCTTTACCATGCCTAGCTTAAAAAAAAATCCATATATGTTGAACATTATGTTCCTTGTGAACCTTACTTAACCAATAGAACATTCGAGCATTCTTGAACTGCCTCGTACAATTATTTGACCATATGAGGTGTTCTTTCATCTAGATTTCTCTTTCTCTTAAATTTCCATAAAATATATTGAAACGGTATTGAAAAAAATCTAATGAGTGTAACCGATTGTCACTCAAATAAAAATGATACTCCCTCAAAAAATTTCTATAATCCTCAGTGCTATCATCTGCATGTCTATAAACAATATGGACAAACATAGCTACTTGCACTGAATTATAATATTGAGATTGAATTTCCTCTTGCGGAGTGAGTATAATTCTTTGCAAAATCAACCATTGAAAGTATAGTACCAATTGGAAATGTGTTTCTACATGTGCAAAATTGGCCATCAAGCCATCGAGCATATTCAGAGTGCATGACATATTTTGGTACAATTTTATTCTTAAATTCACTCATGAATTCATGCACACTAACTTTTTTTGTAACTAAATCACAACACTTTCCTATTTTTCCATATTTTAAAGAATAGTGAACATTCTTAAATATTTTAACATCTACTAATTGTTGTCCAAAATCATTATCAACACTTTCATGCATACAAGTTTTTAAGAATGAAATATTTCCATAGTTAATGCATTTTCTAGAAATACAAGAACTTAAATTAAATAATTTTATCAGTAGATTTTTCACAAAACAAACCTAAAATAAACTTTATTTCTTGGTGGCATCAATACCACTCACAATACATATCATGTTGAGTATGCAAAAGAATTTTAATGTATATATCAAAAAACATCATAAAATATGAGAGTGAACATGTATTTTACAACAAAAGATGTTAAGTTGCTTATTATTTTTTTTACATACGGGGTTTACATTTCAAAGGCAACGACTTATTTTAATATTACCGGGTAACTCTTGAATGCACAAAATTTTCTATAAAATTCGGTTTGTGTTGTATCTAATTGTTGTTTTGGGTGAGGATCGCGAAGACTTGGTACATAATTTTAAAACATCTTTAGAATTAAGATGAAACCCTAGTATTATCATGCCAATGTTTTTTGATCAAAGATTTAATTTCATATCAGACCTCGGTAGTTGTCCACTGAAACTCCAACATTGATTGATAGGATCATTTTCTATACTTTCTCTTATTTTTGCCGCTCTTAGCAATGTTTTAGGATTAATTTTTAAAACTCCACTAATATTGCTTACCATTATTTTATTCAAAGTTGCTTTATTAACTATAGTAGTTGTTATAGCTCTTCTTATTGTGTTTTTATCTTTAGATCGACTATTTTTCCCAATAGATTGAATGTCACTAGCAATAGTAGAATAACATGTTTTAATGATTGATCTTTTCTTTCTAGTTTAACATAAAAGCCCTAACCTTTTCATTGCTTTCCTCATTTTTGCATTCTCATCAATTGGATCATTAGTTGACAAATTTAATTTTTTATGATAAGAATGAAGATTTGAAGTTGTATAATTTTGATAAGCATGTGTTCTTATTTGCCTCAAAGAGTTTGACTAAGGAAGATTCTCGAAGAAACACCATACAATTTTAAAAAAGTGTACCGTTAAATTCAACATCACATTCTAGATTTTCATCTTCATCTTCATTTTCATTTACATTTTCATTTACATTTTCATCTTCATTTTCATCAAAAAAAAGGTTTTCATTTTCATTTTCATCAAAAATACAGGTTTTGTTTTCATTTTCAAGAAAATGATCATTCTAATTTTCATTTGCAACAAAAGATTTTTATTTTTCGTTTTCAACAAATTCTATAAAAGTTTCATCTCTCTAAATATCATCAATGTCAACATCATTAAGTCCAACATCTTGTAAAACTTCTACATACAAATTTACCATTTCACTAACATGTGGATTTGAAGACGTACCTAGATTTGTGCACATTGAAACATTCTGCATAGCATTCAAAGAGGTATTTGAAGACATAACTATATAATCATATTCTTCACCAAATTGACTCCTTGCAAATTAGCTTCATCTACAACCATGGTATCCTCAATGTTTTCATCTTCAATAGTTGTGGAATTGGATGCTCCACCATCATTCATTGATTCCATTCTCATTCTTTTTTCTCTTTGTCTTTGTCTCTCCTTCTCTCTATTTGCTTCAACTTCTTGAGGAGTCAATGTCTTCCTTATCTTATTACGAGCTTTATCTCCCATGATTATAAAATTCTCAAAGCACAAATGAATGTTAATAGTGAAATTCTTCAAAATATTCAATCCAAATTGGAAGTTGAATACCTATTAGGACAAAATTCTTCCTCTTGTGTTCCTCAAAACAAGTAGAAAACTAGAACAATTCCACTTTTCCATTGTTTCCTTCATGCCTCCTTTGAAAAAGAATTCAATCCATGGCCAAGTTGAAGACCTTTTGTTCCTCCAAACAAACACAAAACTAACACAATTCCACTTCAAAAACGGTGTAGATGATGCCTCCTTTGAAAAAATCAATCAAAAATCAAGTTCACCACCTATAAATACAATAGCTCATGAAAAATAGTTCAATTTTACTGCTCTTGGCCGTACATGTGAAGTTGCAGACTTCACAATATTTTTTAGCAGTAAATTTAAATAAAAAAAATGGGATCCCATTTATAAAAACCAGGATCCCGTTCTATAATTGGGATCTCGTTCCTCGATATTTAATGTGGGGACCGTTGGAAGGAAAACAAGATCTGCGTTTACAAAATGAGATCATGCCTTTCCAACGATCCAATCAATATAAATTAGAGAGCGAGATCGCGATTGTAAAAACATGATCCGCTTTTTAATAAGTAAGATCACATTTTTATAAAACTACGATCATTTTAAAATTTGATTTCTATTAGCTTTGTGGTTGGTTTGCACAGGATTTTTGGTTCGAGGAAAAGCATTGGAAATCTGAACCCGGGCCTTCCAACTTTAGTTTTGACCTACAAGTTGAAGGTCCTATTTGCTAGTACCCCTCCGTTTATGCTTATGTTTTCTGTTGATACTATTTCATACTGTTAGACTTATGTTGTTTTGTTGGATACTTGGATCGCTGATTTTGAGCGATGATGGATTATTTTGTGACATGATGTTACTTTGTGTGATGTTTATTGCTTTCAGACATGATATGTTTTAGCGTAGATGTTTAATTTTAGTTGTATATGGATATGCACATGTTTATGATGGACTAACAACATTTATTGAGTCAGTTTTCTGTGAGTGTATTGGTGTGGAGAACAGAATCGCATCACTCGCTTGCGAGTGCCCTACGATATCTGTGATTTTCTCCGCACGGTGTGCCTGTTTTATGCTTTATATATATATACATGTATGTACATTGTTTGCTTGGTTGCAGGATTTGCAGGTACATGGCACCGACTCCACCTGTGTAATCAGGTTTGAGCATGTCAAGACTCAACGAAAAATGTTGAATGGGAGATAGTAGTTAGGTTTATCCTAGCCCGGTCTTTAACCTTAGATTTAGTACAATGTCAGTTTTCAGTTTGGGTCATAGGATGTTTTGTATTGTGTTTTTGTTGGTTAAATCGTTTTCGAAAAGGTAAATGTTGGTTATTTTTAATGTAAATTATTGTGCTTTATTTATTGTTATAAAATTAATATTTAAATATAATTGAAATTTATTTACTTGATTATTTAATACATTAGTTAGTTTAATTAGTTAAATAGTTGGTCTTAAAAGGATTTAACTATTTAATTAAATTAATTAATTAATTAGATTAAATTATTAAGTGCATAAATTATATTTTATTTAAATAAATTAGAATATTAGAAAAAAAATAAAAATTAAATAAGTTGCATGTGGTTTGAAGATTTGATTTTTAGTATTTTAAATTTAACAAATAAGTAATTTGCATGCAATTGGAAAATTGGGTTTTAAATTTTAAATTTAATAAATTAATTAAAATTACATGCAAAATTTGAATGGCAAAACTGCCGAGAAGTGGAGAAGATATTTTCTCAACAACTTCTCGACAAGTGTGTGAGTGCCATAATTACTTTGGGTTTGTTGAAAAATTTTACGGAGGTTATTGTGGATCTCGGGAAAATTGACAGAGGCTATTCAATTTCCTCATGGGGAAATTATCAGGGCACTTGTTTTTAAAAAAATATCCTTTGACTGTGAATTTTCTGGTAATATTCTTAGAGGATTTGTTATTTCCTCTGGGGTTGTATATTTGTGGGAGATCTTTTGGTGGAGGATCTTTCAAAAGATCTTGGTGGTTGTTGATTCTGGATTTGGTTTTTTGGGAAGGATTTGGTGGTTACAGGAACAGAGGCTTCAAAGATTATAGAGATCTTCATTATCAGATAGCAAAGGAATACATGTATTCTTCTTTTAGTTTATTTTGTTTGAAATGGAAAGAAAAGTATTTAGAAAAGAAATTTAATTCTTGCTGTATGAATTCTTCATGGCTATGGGAAAACTTTTGTTAAAGAAATTTTCTGATGAAGTTTAAAATTTACAGTTTGTGAATATTTTAAACTTGGGAAAATGGTATTGGGTATATGTTTAGTATTTTAAAAGTAAAACCCTATTGAAATTAAACTGAAATTGAGAGAAAAATAACTCTGTCTATGTTAGTGTAGATGATTTTTACCAAAAATAGAACTGGTTAATTGAAAAAATTCGTATCCTATTTTATTTGAAATATATATATATATTTAAGTTAATACTGCAAAAATTTGATGGATTATTTAATTAGGAAAAGTCGTTGTACGGATTAAATCTGCAGGCTTGTTTGTTTGAATTTCATTTAATGTTAAAAAAAAATTTGTGTTTTAATCCGTACGCTGTACGGACGAAGTTTTAAATTAAATTAAAAAAAACACAGTCATGGGGGAGGGCCGAAACCCTCCCCACTGTGCATATTGGTGGGGGCGCAGTCCCCACGGCTGCGCACAGCAGCCGCCATGGCTACTGGGCGCAGCCATGGAGCAGCTGCGTCCTCCCCAACAGGGGAGGCCGCGGCTGGGCTGCGGCCCAGTGAGTTTCAAAACTATGTTTACTTATTATTTCTTTAAAAGAAAATTCGCAGGAATTAAAATTCAAAATTTTTTGGATTTGTAATTTATTAAAATATATATATATTATATATATATAATATTTTATTATATATTATATATATAATATATATATATTATTTTAATGTTTTAAATATATTTTTATTAAAATATTGATTTTAATTTGAAATATTATATGATTAATTTATTGATATAAAAAAAAAATAGTTATAAATGAAAATTGGAATTTTAGAAGTATAGGAAAAAGATTATTATATATATTTGTGAAAATTGAAGGAGTTGATTATATGAAATAGTTATTGATTTTGAAATAGATTATTTTTAATTAAGACTATTTATAGATATGGGTGCGTCATAATAGTGGTTTACAATTCCCGAGAGTGAACGGATTTTGAAGAAATCACATATTTTAGAAAATATACGATTTAAGCCTAAAAAGTTCCATTTTATGGATTCCAATTGAAGAGGGTTTGATCAAATCACCTTAGATCAAACCCCCTTGGATAGAACCTCGCTAGTTTTAAACCATACCTATAAATGCTTCTCTTTTACACGTATCAAAATGCTGATAAAAAATCACTTTTGATTTAGATTTTTGGGGATCAAATGAATTCATTTAAAATTTATTTCAAATGATTATGGCATTCCTCAGAACAAGCTATCCAATGAATATAATTTTAATATGTTTTGGTTTTGTTATGTACTTGTTTTTTAAGTTTTATTAAACATAGGTTTTCATTGAAAATGAATTTTTTTCTTCACATGTGGAAAATAGAAGATTTGGTCAAAACAAAATTGAAAAATATGAGTGCAATTCAGATATTTCTCAAAGTCCCTCGATCCAACAAAATAAAAATTAAATCTTTGACATATACAAAAATAGCCGCTAAGTGGCGGCCTCAGGTCTTAAATCTTTGAGAATTTGTTTGACTTGAAACTTGATTAAGGAAAAAACATTCAATAAAGAACCATTCAAACTAAGTGGAAGCTTAGATATTAGGAGAGTTAAAAATATAAATTCAAAAGAATTAGAATTCTATCCTTCATTGAAAAAGAGTTATGCATTATATAGTGAGCGTCAATCCTTAAAAAAATTGTTTTCTAAAAAAAATTAGATTTTGAGGGAGATGGAAAAAGAGGTGCAATTTGATTCCAAAAAGTTTGAAAAAAATATATTTAGAATCTAATAAAAAAATTTCCAGCATGAGACTCTAGTTTCGCACCATCTCTCTCTCTTCAAATTCCCTAAAATAGCCGCTTATAGGAAAAAAAACAAATTTGAATAATTAGTTAAAAATAATAATTGGGGCCATTGAAGCTCTGGCCAAAAATTGTAAACCACTATTATGGGATCACCTATATAGATGTTTTCAAGCTGTGAGCTTCTGCGGATTTAGTATATCCAAAAAAAAAATAGATATGTAAATTCTATTTGCTTAGAACTGGTTTATTTCTTTTGTGATTGGGCAAGTCGGGAAAAGTTTTAAAATAATCAAGTCTTCCAGATGTAGATTCTTTCTTGGGAAGTAAAATAAACTATGGTTTTTTTTTGTGTTTGAACAATCTAGGGAAGTGCACTGTATTTTGTAAACGAAATTGAGACCTTTATTGTGGTAATTTTGGCAATTATATGTTGATCTTTTGTGCACTTTGTAAACCCTGGTCTTGTAACCTAGTAACCTTGTTATGTTAGGGGAGTGGCTAGTCGTAAGGGCCGACACACAAAGTGGTGTTAGGGTAACTTACGATTAGTTAAGTAAGTTAGTGAAAACTAAAGAACACAGTAGATAGATCTAAAACTTATAATAAGTTATGCATGCCTCGCTTATGACTCATAAGCTACTACAGTTATGAGTATAAGTTGAGAAGGCCTGGAATGGAAAATCGTTGTCTCGTTTCCTTAAGGGACAATCGATTCCACAACTGTATGCAATAGGGGCCGGGTTTTGTAAGAGGTTACCAGGGTAACCCAAGGATTGGGGGCCGGGACCTAGGAAGAAACACCAGGGTAACCATTGCATCATTGTGATGACACTCCACCTAGAATAACAGTTAAACTTTGTGTTTGTGTTTCAATCAATTGTCAAATCTGGAAGCAATGTAACCAATAGATTGTATGTACTAGTGTCTAGGGTTAGTAGATTTGGTCTAGGTAGCCTTATTACTATCTCCTAGCACAGGGGGTGGACCTACGGGTACCACATGGTTGGGTGGAACGTGCACCTTACTCCGTTGGGTCCTCAGTTTGATCGTAGCATTGAGCGCTTCATGGATGGAGAACTCGCACATGGATTCCTTCTCTACTTTCATCATTGTATATTGTGAACTTGTAATGTAAAAACATCCCTCAATTGTATAAGAGGTGATCATTTGTAAAATTGTAACTGTTATTTGAACTATCTCATCAGATGGATGAGTATTGTAACATCATATCAATGCAATGTATGGAAACGTAATTGTACTTTATTATATCTTGTATGAGAAATTTAAATTATTATGCAATGTTTATTTTATGTTATGAATTATTAAGTGCAATGCGAAATACTTAAGTCGCTTAAGGAAAACTCAAAGTAGTGTAACGTCGTTTAACCTAAGAATGTATGCATTTAGTTAACATATTATTAATACTTTAAAAAAAAATATTACACTTTTATATCACTTTTGCAACATTCTTAGGTTATTAAGACGTGGGCATTATAGATTGGTATCGTGAGCCAAGGTTGGCAAACACCGGACGCCTGCAATCTAGAGCCCATTAGGTTGACCTAGTACGTAGTGTCGTAACTGATAACCTTGGTTGAATAGTATCTAAGACTCGTTATTGTTATGTGTAGGAACATGCCTAGGCGAGGAGGAAGAGGTCATGGTAGAGGTCGAGGTGGAGGTCGCGGGCCAATCCCTCGTGTTACTCCCTCCTAGCCCTCCATAGCACCCCGCTGCAACGTGTCGAGAAATGAGGAACAAAATCACGACCGGGCCGAGAAGAGGGTTCTCGACACGCCCACTTTTAGAGGAGGTCCTAGCTCGTCTTGGACCTAGACAGGTAGATGAGCAGGAGGTTGTGAGAGAGAGGGATAGATCCCCTAGGAGAATGGAGGACACAACACATCAGGATTCTATTATTGTTGGTCACATGAGGGATTTATTGAGAGCACGTCCTCCTACCTTTGATGGTTCCGAAGGAGGATTAGAGGCAGAGACCTGGCTACTAGATTTGGGTAGATGCTTTGCCATGCACCCTTACGGTAGCAATACCCGTGCCAGATGCGCTATTATGCACTTGAGAGGATTCGCCTCTACATGGTGGCGCCTAGAGGAGCAGAAGCTCCATATAGATATTGGTTATGTATCTTGGGAGAT